>JAQZBX010047480.1:0-20461 GCA_029593785.1 Cabassous unicinctus
CCTTAGAGAAGTGATCCAGAGAGTTATCCACCAGGTTGTCAGGCACCCAGGTATTTCCTTATGTCAGGAAATATTTAGATATTTTATTATTTTTATTTTTTTGGTTTTAGGTTTCCTTGGATCTGTTATATATTTTTTATTCATTCTTTTTTTTTTCATTTGCTAAAACCTAGTATATCACCTGTTGAGGGTGGGATGAAGGGCAATTGATTAACATTGGCAGCCTGAGAAGCTCATTACGGCCTTAAAATGGGAGGATGTTTTTCCAGGGTTATTTGTTTTTTGAATGCTTTGTTTTGTTTCTTGTTTAGCTTTCCCCTTTCTTTGTTTCCTTTTATTAATTTATTTTTTTCTACAAACTTTATTATTTTTTGCTTCATTTTTCTATTTTCTATTTTCTGTTGATATTCTTTCATTCTGCCTCTTTTTGTTTGGTTTCATTTTATTTTTTTTCCCACTCTTTTCTTTTTCTTTCTTTTTTTTTTCTTTCCCTCCTCTCATCATTCTGGCTTATTAATTCATTCTATTTTTTTCTCTATTTTGTTTCTTGTTTTATTTTTTTCTATTCCACCTTTTTATTCTAATTCTTGTATATTTTTTGATATTTTATGCATATTACTCATTTATTTTCATAACTGGTGTAGAGTTCCTCTTCTACCTTTATTATTACTATTATTATTATTATTATTATTATTATTCTCTTCTTATCACTTTCCCTGTCACTGGTCATAAATTTTCCAATGGAACACAGACAACTGCAAGAATATAGAATAAGATGAACTAAGTGTCAAAAAGAATCTTACCAAACACAAATTGAAAATCAAAATAAAACCCTAGAGAAGAAACAGAAGCCAACCTACAAAATAAGCTTGTCAATATAAACAGATGCTTAGACATTAACAAAAAATTACAAGCCATAATAAAGAAATAGGAAGACATGGCACAGACTAATGAATAATCTACAAAACAGGAGGAGATGCAGAACATGGAACAACTAATCGGGGATATCCAAACAAATATCACAAATGAACTTAATGAAGTTAAGGAAGAGAAAAGGGTTATTAAGAAAATGCTGGGGGAAGATACTGAAGACATTATAAACATACATTAAAAGATATTGGATATCATGGTGATGAATAGCAAAATGCAAGAAATCAAAAATATACTGGGAGCACATAATAGCAGATTTGAGAAGGCAGAGGAAAGAATTAGTGATGTTGAAGACAATACATCTGAATACAGACAGATAGTAGAATAAATAGGTAAAAAGAGAGGAAAAATCCAGCATGAATTTAGGGATTTGAATGACAACACAAAATGCACAAATATAAATATAAATCATAACAGGCCTAACTTATGACATATATTTATCAAATTTTCTAGTGGCCAAGACAAAGCAAGAATATTGAAAGCAGCAGAGAAAAGAGATCCATCACATACAAGGGAAGCTTGGAAAGATTAAGTACTGATCTGGTATCTGAAACCATGAGGCAAGAAGACAGGTTATGACATATTTACAATGCTAAAAAAAAAAAAATTCCAGTCAATAACTCCGTATCCAGAAGCCTGGCATTGAAAAATAAGGAAGAGTTCAAAGTATTCACAGATAAACAGAAATTAAGAGAGATTGTCAATAAAAAACCTGCCCTTAAAAGAATAATAAACAGAGTTCTTCTGGTTGAAAGGAAGAAAGGAGAAAGAGGGCTGGAGGAGAGGGTAGGAATGAAGATTATTAGTAAGAATAACTGAAAAGAAAAAAGAGAAATGAAAACGACATAAGAAATATATAAACCTAAACAAAATATCGCTAATGTAAGTAATTACTTCAAAGTAATAACAGTAAATGTTAATGGATTAAACTCTCCATTGAAGAGATTTAGACTGGCAGAATGGATAAGGAAATTTGACCCATCTGTACACTGTATACAAAAACTCACCTTAGATGTAAGGATGCATAGAGGTTGCAAGTGAATAGTTGGAAAACAATTTTAAATACAAACAATAACAAGAAAGGGGGGAGTAGCTATGCTAATATAGAACAAAATTGACTTTAAAAGCAAAACTATTGTAAGAGACAAAAAGGACACTATATATTTTTTTAAAGTAATCTGTCAGAAAGAAAGAACAATCATAAAAATTTATGCATCTAACCAGAGTACCTCAAAATACATAAGGCAAATATTGGAAAAACTAAGTGGATAAAGAGATGCCTCTACAAATATAGTGAGGGACTTTAATACACCATTATCACCATTAGACAGAAAATCTCCACAAAGGATTTAAAGAGAGACCGTGACTAATACTTTAGAGGATCTAGACCTAATAGATATATAAAGAACATTACACCCAAATTCAGCAGGATATATATTCTTCTTGACTCCACATGGATCATTCTCAAGAACAGACCACATGCTAGGGCACAAAACAACTCCCAGTGAATTCAGAAAGATTTAAGTTATACAAAGTAATTTCTCTGACTGCAATGGAAAGAAGCTTGTAAACCAACAAGGGGCAGAGAACCAAATGATGCACAAAGAAAAGGAAGGTAAGCAACACACTTTTAGACAACTAGTGTGTCAAGGAGGAAATTGCAAAAGAAATCAGTAGCTATCTTGAAATGAAAGAAAATAACAAGAGAATGTATAAAAACTTACAGGAGGAAGCAAAAGCAGTTCTGAAAGGGAAATTTATAGCCATAAATGCCTATACAAAAAGAATAAAAGCTAATATCAAAGACCTAACTTCACACCTGGAAGAATTAGAAAAAGAACTAAAAATTAATCTCAAATAGTAGAAAGAAGGAAATAACAAGATTACAGTAGAGCTAATTGAAATTGAAAATAAGAAACCACTAGAAAAAATTAACAAAACCAAAAGCTTACTGTTTGATTAATAAAATTGACAAAGCCTTAGTTAGAGTAACAAAGAAACATGAGAGAATATTGAAGTCTATAAAATAAGAAAGAAGGAAGGGGATATCATCACTGACCCCACAGAAGTAAAGGGTATCATAAGAGTATATTTGAAAAACTGCATGCCAAAAAGATGGATAACATAGATGAAATGACAGATTCCTTGAAAAACATAAGCAGCCTACATTGATGAAAGAAGAAATTGATAATCTAAACAGACTTATCACAAGTATGAGATAAATTAGTAATTCAAATCTTCCCAACTAAGAAGAACCCAGGACCAGATGGCTTCACAAGTGATGTCTAACAAATTTTCCAGAAAGAACCAACACCAATCCTGCTTAAATTCTTCCATAAAATTGAAGTGGAAGGAAAATTGCCTAACTCATTCTCTGATGCCAAATTCACCCTAATACATAAACCACACAAAGATACATGAGAAAGGAAACCATAGACCACTCTCTCTAATGAACCTAGATGCTAAAATCTTCAACAAAATACTACATGTATTCAACAACACATCAGATGAATTATACACCATGATATAGGTTTCATCCTTGGTATGCAAGGATGATTCAATGTAAGAAAATCAATGTAATACACCAAATTAACAGATCAGAAGAAAAATATCACATTATCATCTCTATTGATACAGAAAAACTATTTGACAAAATACAGCATTCTCTCGTGAGAATGACACTTCAAAAGATAGGAATAGAAGAAAACGTACTCAACATGACAAAAGATATATATAAACAGCTCAAAGCTGACATCATATTCAATGGTGAAATGCTAAATGCTTTCCACCTAAGATCTGGAAAAAGGCAACTATGCCCACTGTCAATGCTCTTATTTAACATTGTGTGAGGATTACTTGCTCAAATTCTTAGGTAAGAAAAAGATTTTTTAAAAAGGTCTAAATTGGAAAAGAAGAAGTAAAAGTTGCACTATCTGCAGATGACATGATCTTATGCATAGAAAGCCATGACAAAACTACAGGAAAGCCTCAGAGCTGATAAATGAGTTCAGAAAAGTGGCAGGATATAAGATCAATGTGCAATAAACAGTAGAATTCTGTATACCAATAATGAACAATCTGAGGTGTAAATCAAGAAAAAAAACCATTTAAAATAGCAACTAAATGAATTAAATATCTCTGAATAAACTTAAGAGGTAAAGGTCTTGTATGCAGAAACCTATATAACATTGTTAAAGGGAATAAAAGAAGACCCAAATAAATAGAAGAATATTCCCTGTTCATGGATAGGAAGATTAAACTTTATTTAAATGTCTTTCCTAACCAAAATTTTACAGATTTAATGTAATCCCAATAAAAATTAATGCAACATTTTTTACTGAATTGGACTAGCTATGAAGTTTATTTGGAAAAGCAGAAAGCCTCAAATAGGCAAAGACATAAAATAAAAGAAAATTTAAATTGGAGGAATCACAATGCCTGACTTTAAAATACACCTGGGGCAAGCCTCTAGGGAGTTTGTGTGTATTTATCTGGTCATAATGCATTGTATCAGTGGGAGGAGACAAACATATTGAGCAAGATGGTGTTGGACTCCCATGCTGGGGAGTCCTGATGTTTTCAAATAGAGAGGTGAGAATCTCTTGAGAGCACAGCCAGTGCCTAATAGGGGAGAACAGGCCAGTATGTCAAGCCCTCGATGTTGTTGCAAGTAAATATGAATCATGTTCTTCAAGGAGGGAATCTAGGTGGTTGAGGTGGGTCCTGAGGAAGGGGGAAGGAGGAATAGAATAGATGGAATGTGGAGCATTTTGAGGGTGATGGAATTGTACTACATGATCTTACAATGATGGATACAATCCATATAAAATTTCATCAAAATTTATAAAAGTGTCCCTTCCAAAATTTAAACCATAATGTAAATCATTGAAATGGCTAGTAACAATGTTTCAATATTTGTATATCAATTATATCAAATGTATAATCCACATGTAAAATGTTATTAATACGGAAAAGTGGGAAGATGTAGGGTATATGGTAATATCCTATATTCTGTACATGATTTTCTGTAACCTAAAACTTCTTTGAAGACAAAGTAAAAAAAATTGACACTGGGGGTATAAATGGAACTGTACGTAGAAGACAAAAGCTCTTACAATGATGAAAAACAATATCAAAATTTTTAATTTTTAAAATTTTTAGGTTTAATTTCTTATTTTTTAAAAGTATCATTATTTCATTTCTCATTAATTTTATTTAGTTATATTGTTGGATTCATTTTTTAAGAATTTTTGTATTACAGAATGGTTACAACTATGACACGGGAGGATCATTGATATGGGGTGTCAGGATAGGATATACATGGGAGGATTTTCACCTGGGGCATTCTTATAAGGCATATAAATGTGTTAAAGTGTTCTTGGGGCATTGTCATGGTGGATGGAGGTTCACAAAATAATCAAAAGAATATCAAATTCCCAACCTGTGGAGCTCTGCCATTTTCTCTAATGGAACAGCCAGAACCCCCAGAGGACAGTGTAGTGATTAGTGAAGAAAGATGGACCATTGATAGGCCCTTGCTTATGATGACTGTACTTATGAACCTTTACTTTTGAAATTGAAACTTAGTCTTGTATTACAGCATGCCAAAGAGTTATACCTAAGACCTTCCCTGTTGCTCAAATGTGGCCTCTTTCTAAGTCATGCTCATAATTTAAATGCATTACCTTCCCCACAGTGTTGGACATGACTAATGGGGATTAGCCTCCATGGCACTGAGGGATTACCACCAAGCTCCAAATAGCAATGCAACTGCAGAAAGACCTTGACCAAAAAGGGTTTAAAGATAAATGAGTGTATATGGCTAAGAGACTTCAAAGTAAATTGGAACATCATTCCAGAGGTTACACTTATGCATGTCTCAATGAGATCAAATTGACTGCCAAAGTAAATACTGCCTCAAATAGTGGGGCTCCAGAGTGCTCCAGACACTATAGACAGGGCAGACAGCTCAGTAGTTTGGTGCTCTGCCAATGGGCCCTACTTTGGAATTTATGCTCCCAGCATGAAAGAGATGGACTCAGTTGTGTTTTCCCTACACATGGCTCTTCTACCCCTCCTATTTGAACCTATAGTTAGTACTAGAGTTGATAGGTGTATGACAAAGAGACTTATATCTTTAGGCTGTCCATGTGCCAGATAGGTTCTGAATCTCAACAGAGTTACAACACCTCCTCTGCAGTTCATTTTACTCACTTAGGACAACTAACAATCATAGGATGATGGACAACTACCATCCCAAGGAACTGAGAGAGTCTGCAACTGCAAGCAAGATAGTCCCACCCATCTGCCCCATGGGATCTAAACTCCCTCTCAGAGTTAGATTGGGCATTACCATCCTAAAGTCCTCAGGTATGGTGAATGAATAATGGACTAGAGTATACTTACTGGTATTCTGCTATAGACTAATTGTGATTCTAACAATTGATATCAAGGCAGTGCACACTGGAGGTTTTGAGGGGAAGGAGAGGGAAAAGCAGGTGTAATATGGGGGCATTTTTTGGACTTGTGAGTTGTCCTAAATGACATTCAAAGACATACAGACCATTATATATCTTGCCATAAATTATCAAATTGTTTACGAGAAAGTGTAAACTACTACATAAACTATAATCCACGATTAGTGGCAATGCTCCAAAATGTGTTCATCAATTGTAACAAGTATATCACACTAATGAAGGATGTTGTTAATGTGGGAAAATGTGGAAGAGGTAGGGTGTGGGGCATGTGGAAATCCCCAATATTTTTTATTTAACATTTATGTAATCTTAGTATCTTTCACTAAAAATATATATGTTTTTTAAAAACTAAAAGAAAATACTACAAAACTACATTGGTCAAAGCTGCATGGTATTGGTACAATGAGAGACATACTGACCAAAGTAACAGAACTAATAGAGTTCTGATATAAATTATGACATATATGGTCAACTGATATTTGACAAGGTCCCCAAGCCCATTCCAATGGAAAAGAATGGCCTCTTCAACAAATGGTGCTTAAAGAAATGGATATCCATATCCAAAAGAATGGGCGAGGATCTCCATCTCACACAATATACAAAAATTAACTCAAGATGGATCAAAGATCCAAATATTAAAGCCAAGATGATAAATCTCCTGGAAGATAATGTAGAGAATTGTCTACAAATCTTGTAATAGGAAATGGATTTCATAAACATTACAACCAAAGCATGACCAACAAAAGAAAAAAAAAAGATAAATGGGACTTCCTCAAAATTAAAAGCTTTTGCACTATAAAGAAATTTAACAAGAAAGTGAAAAAGGTAGCTTACTTAATGTGAGAAAATATATTAACCAGCTATCCAATAGGTGCCTAATATCCAACATATATTAAGAGATCCTACATCTCGAAAATGAAAAGACAAACAACCCATTTAAAAAATGGGCAAATGATTTGAATAGACACTTCTACAAGGAAGAAGTACAAATGCCTAAAGAGCATATGAAAAGATGCTCAACCTCACTAGCTATTTGCAAAATAGAAATCAAAACTACAATAAGGTATCATCCTACATGTATTAAACTGGCAGCTAATAAAAAACAGAAGGCTCTCTATGGCTAGAGGAGCCCACACCAAATCTTAGTGTGTTTTTTAATTCTTCTTTCCCACTTCTCAGCAAGCTCTTTTCTTTCCCCCATTTCCCAAATAAATTCTTTTTACTGGCTTAACAAAATTAAATAAATAAATAAAAGCAGAGGACTACAAGTATTAGAGAGGATGTGGGGGAAAGGGAACACTTACCATTTTTGGTGGAAACGAACAACGGTGCAGCCATTGTGAAAGACAGTTTTGTGGCTCCTCAGAAAACTAACCTTAGAACTGCCAAATGATCCAGCAATGCCATTGCTGGGTGTATATTGAGAAGAATTGAGAGCAAGAACAGGAACAGATATGTGCAAACCAATGTTCACAGTCTCATTATTCACTATTGCTAAAATTTGGAAACAACCCAAATGTCAATCAGCAGATGAATAAATAAGCAAATTGTGGTATATACATACAATGGAATGTATATACCACATTCCATTGTACGTATATACATACATTTGAATTCAGTATTAGCAAATGGGATAACATGGATGAATCTTGAAGACCTTATGTTGATTGAAGTAAGCAGTCAAATATTACATGATCTCATTGATATGAATTAAGCAAATTGAGCAGACTCCACACCTAGAGTCTAGAAGATAAGTTTACAGAAGACAGAAAGGGAGTAGAAGGTTATGAACCAGCGCTCTTATGGGGAAAATCTATGAGAATGTGGAAGGGTGTAATTGTACAGTGGATGGACAGGATAGTGGTGTAATGATGGTATTGGGTTCAGCGTCCTGGTTGGTGAGGGTTTTGGGGGGTGGATTGGATTGGACTATCCATAAAATTAGGGAGAGGGGCAGGAAAAGGAGCAGGTGAATTGTGGGGATTTTAAGGTCTGTGGTTAAAACTACAATGTTGGGAATATTCTTTCAGCAAATATGTCAGGGGAGGATTTACTGGTGTAGGGTGATGGATGGGGGCGGTATACAGGACAGGATGCACCTGGAGCAGGCTTATATAGAATATATAAACATTCATCTTGTCATAATGCATTATATCAGTGGTTGGAGACCCACACAATAAGAAAATATTAACCTCGTTCTGGGGAGTCATGTTATGTTCTCACATAGAGGGTTAAGAGTCTCTTGAGAACATAGGCAGTGACTAATAAAAGAAAACAGTCCAATATATTAAGCTCTCAATATTATTGCATGTAACTATGAATTTTATTATTCAAAAACTAAAAGTTAGTGGTTACCATATATACCCAGGATAGGAGGAAGGAAAAATTTAATAGATAGAACATAGGGCATTTTGGGGCATTAAAATTTTTCTGCATAATCTTGTAGCAATATTTATAGTCTATTTTAAATTTTGTCAATATTTATAAAAGCATATGGTACAAAATGTAAATCATAATGTAAACTATTGATCATGGTCAGTAACAATGATTCAATATTTGTACATCAATTGTAACAAATGTACTGTATGCATGTAAATTGTTATTAATAAGGAAGAAGGGAAAAGGGGGAGGGCTTTGGATATATGGGTGTCCCCTATATTATCTTCTTGACTTTTTATTAACTTAAACCTTCTTTAAAGATAAAATGAAAAAACATAAGAAACTGGGGGAATATACATAAGAAAATATCACTGTACATACAAGACCACAGACCTTACAGTTATGAATGACATAATGTATAAAAAATTTTTTTATTAAAAATATTTTTTGTATTTAATTTATTATTTTTAAAACTATCATTATTATTTCATTTTCTTATAATTTGTGTGTTACTTTCTTTGCTTCATCTTTGGAGAGATTTTGGATCACACAAAAGTCAAAACTTGGCAGGGGAGGATCATTGGTGAGTGGTGTCAATGATGGAGGATCCATGGGAGGGGGTTCATCTGGGGTATGTATTTAAGGCATGATTCTTCAAATGTTCCTGGATCATTTTTACAGTGGGTGTCATTCCACACAATTACTTAAAGAATATTGAATTACCATCTTGGTATAGTTCTGCTACATTCTCTAATGGGACAGCAAGAATTCCTGAATACATGGGTGGTGCCTTGTTTCAGAGGACAGAACATTGTGCTGTGCCCTACATATAGATCACTGTACATGTGAACCTTTTCTTTTGAAATTGAAACTTAGGTTAGTATTATATGTACCTAATCATTACCTACTGAGGGTCAAACTTTTTCTTAAATGTGGCCCCTCTCTAAGCCAAACTTAGCATAAAATGCATTACCTTCCTCCTGGCATGGGACATGACACCTAGTGATGAGCCACCCTGGCACCAAAGGATTATTACCAAGCCCAAACTAGCAATGCACTTGGAAAAAGACTTTGACCACAAGGTGGGAATGGTAAATACAAATGAGTTTTTATGGTTAAGAGACTTCAAAGTGAGTTGAGAGATCATTCCAGAGGTTACACTTATACACATTTCAGCAGGACCACATTGACTACCGCAGTAAATAGTGGTTTACATAGTGGGGCTGTTTAGGGGTCTAGAGACATCCAGACACAATAGGGCAGATAGCTCAGAAGTTTGGTGTTGTGACATTAGGCATTACCTTGGAATTTATGCTTCCCAGTGTGACAGAGTTGAACTCATTTTCGGCTTCCCTAAACATGGCTCTTCTGCCCCTTCTATTTCAATCTATGGTTAGTGCTATACTTGATAGGTATAAGTCCAAGAGACTTAAATCTTTGTTCTATTCATGTTCTTGAATCTCAGCAGTGTTGCAACACCTACTGTCCAGTTCATTTGACTCACCCAAGACAATTTACAAGGTAATGCTGATGTACAATGCCCATCCAAAGAAATAGAATTTGCAACTGCAAGCAAGATAATTCCATACAAGTGCTCCAGGGGATCTAAGCTCCCTCTCATTAGAAGAAGAGTAGGCATCACCATCCCGAAATTCTTGATTGGAGAATGAAAAATAGACTAAAGTGAGTTAATGTTATTCTAATTTAGACATATTCTAATTCTAGCAATGGATGAACTTTTATCACTGATGTGGAGGCAGTGTTCACTGGAAGTTTTCTAAGGGGAGAAATAGGGGAAAATTGTTGTAATTGGGACATTTTTGAGAGTTTGAAATTGCCCTGGATGACATTTCAATGACAGAAAGAGGCCATTGTATATTTTGTCATAAGTTACTAAATTGCATGGGACAGAACGTAAACTATTATTTAAAATATAATCCATAGTTACTGGCAATGCTTCAATATGTGTTAATCGATTATAACAAATGTACCACACTAATGAGGGAAGTTGTTAATGTAGGAAGTTGTGGGTGGGAGAGGATGTGTGGCATATGGAAAACCCCATATATTTTTGTGTAACATTTATATAAGCTAAAATTTCATTAAAATAAATTGATTAATGAAAAAATGAATAATAAAAAGTAAAAGAAACAAAAAAACAAATTTCAGTATAAACTATTTATTTTGATGCTCATATATATTTCTGTTGAATAAAATTCAGTGAATTGTTTGAAAAAAGAAAATCATGAGATGCAGCTAAAGTAGTCCTGAGAGTGAAATTTATAGCCATAAATACTTATATTAAAAAAGAAGAAAGAGTTAAAAATCAAACACCTAAGTGCACTCCTGGAGGAACTAGAGAAAGAAGAACCAAATATTACCAAAGTAAGCTGAAAGGAATAAATAGCAAAGATTAGACCAGATTTAAATGAAATTGAAAATAAAAAAATATGATAGGAAAATTAACAAAACCATAAGCTAAATCTTTAAGAATTTAATTTAATTGACAAACTTAGTAGACTAACAAAGAAAAAATGAGAGAAATGAAAATAAATTAAATTAAATTTGAGAAAAGGGATATCAACACTGATCACACAGTAATAAGCAGTAGGATAAGAGGTTATTTTGAAAAAAATATACAACAAGATCAATAACATGAGGAAATGGACAAATTTCTAGAAAAACTCAAGCAACCTACATTAACCAGAGAAAACAGAACAATTCAAAAGACAAATTACAAGTAATGAGATGAATTTGTCATCAAAAACATACCAACCAAGAAAACCGCAGGGCTAGAAGAAACAACACCAATCTTGCTTAACCTCTTCCAAAAACTATAAGTATTGGGAACATTACCTAATACATTCTATAATGCCAAAATCACTCTAATACCAAAGCCTCATAAAGATGCCTCCAGAAAAAAAAAAACAACTACAGACCAATTTCTAATGAACTTAGGTGCCAAAATCCTCGACAAAATATTGTTAATTGTATTGAAGAACACACTAAATGAATTATATACCATAATCAATGTATTTTATCCCTGATATGCAAGGATAATTCAACATAAGAAAACCAATCAATGTAATATACCATGTTAACAGATTTAAAGAAAAAAAACTCATGATAATCTCTATTGATGCAGAAAAAAACATTTGACAAAATACAGTATCCTTTCCTCATGAAACCACTTCAAATTTAGAAATAGAAGGAAACTTCATCAACATGATAATGTTTACATATGAAAAACCCACACCTAACATCATATTCAATAGTGAAATCCTAAAGGTTTTCCACCTAAGATCTGGAACAAGACAAGGATGCCCATTGTCAATGCTCTTATTTATCATTGTGTTAAAAGTAGTACCTCTAGCACTTAGGATAAAAAAGAAAATAAAAGATATCAAAATTTGAAAGAAAGAAATAAAAATTTCACAATTTACAGATGACATGATCATATACAAAGTAAACTTTGAAAATTCTACAACAAGGCCTCTAGAGCTGAAAAATGTGTTCAGTAAAGTGCCTGGGTATAAGTTCATCACGCAAAAACCAGAAACATTTCTGTATACTAATAATGAGCAGTTTGAAGATGAAATAAAGAAAAAATTCAATTGACAATAACAGCTAAAAGAATCAAATACCTAGGAATAAACTTAAGTAAGTTATAAAGGACTTTTACACAGAAAACTGCACACTATTGTTAAATGAAATCGAAGAAGACCTAAGTAAATGTGAGAATAATCCATGTTTATGTATTGGTAGACTAAACATCATTAAGATGTCTGGTTTAATGCAATCCCAATAAAAATTACAAAAGCATTTTTAAATAAATTGGAAAGCCAATTAAGAAATTTATTTGGAAGGGAATGGAGCCCCAAAAAGCTAAAATCATATTGAAAATGAAAAATAAATTTGGAGGAATCACACTACCATTCTTTAAAGAATAATACAAACGTACAAGATATAAAAATGCATAACATTTGCACAAAGATAGACATATGGACCATTGCAACCCAATTGAGATACCTAACTTAGATCATCATATATATATGTTCAACTAATATTTGTCAAGTTCACCAACTACACTCAATGGGACAGAATTGCCTCTTCAACAAATGGTGCTTGGAGAAATGGATATCCATATTGTGAGGTCCTGGGTCAATGAGGCTTGGTGGCAGACCAAAATTCAAGCATTGATGTTTATTAGATCACTATCATGGAGGGGATCTGAAGTGACACTTCAGCCTGCCCACCTAGGTCAGGATTGCTATTTAAGGGCTGGGGTAACTGGGCAGGTTTACAGAAGAGACATGTAGATGGGGCACACAGATATGGGATGGAAGATCACTAATTTTTCCCTTTTGAAAAGAGGTCTTGAGGAGAGGAAGATGGACGTCTTGGAATGTTAAAGAAGATGTTTGATAATCTCATGATATTCTCATAGTTAGATTTGAGATTAGTACAACTGTTGAATTAGGGACAGGGATGGGGGATTTTGAACTATCTGTTATCTGGGCAGGGAAGACTTGCCAGCACTGACCAGAGTCACAGGTGAGCTATTTTTTCAAATGGGACTAATATATACCTTAAGGAATAAGAGGAGATCATCATCTCATGCCCTTTACAAAAATTTATTCAAGATGGATCAAAGACTTAAATATAAGAGTCAAGACCATAAAGCTTCTAGAAGATAATATAGAAAAGCATCTACAAGATCTTGTAACAGGAAATGGTTTCATAAACTTTACACCCAAAATACAAGAATGAAAGAAAAATAGATAAATGAGACCTCCTCAAAATAAAAAAAGTTGGTCTTAAAAGAGTTGTTAAGAAAGTGAAAAGGCAACCTATTCCATGGGAGAAAATATTTGTGAACCACTTATCTGATAAGGGCCTAACATTCAGCATATACAAAGAAATTCAACATGATGAAAACAAAAATCATTAAAAATGGGCAAGAGATTTGAACAGACACTATTCCAAAGAAGAAATAAAATGGATAAAAAGCAAATGAACAGATCCTCAACATCACTAGCTATTAGTGAAATGCAAATCATGACTATGGGAAATCCTCTTACACCTAATAGACTGGTGGCTTTTAAAAATAGAGAACTACAAGTGTTGGAGAGGATGTGGAGGAAAGAGAACACTCATCCACTGCTGATAGGAATGTAGAATGTTACAGACATTGTGTAAGACAGATTTTCGGTTCCTCAGGAAGCTAAATGTATAATTGCCATATGACCCCACAATTACCCTGCTGGGTATATAACCAGAATAACTGAAAGCAGGGGCACGGACAGATAAGCACATCAATGTTGATAATGGCATTATTCACTATTGCCAAAAGTTGGAAGCAACCAAAGTGTCCATCAACAAATGAATGGATAAGCAAAATGAGGTGTATATATACAATATAATATTATTCAGCTGTAAGAAAGAATGAAGTATTGACACATGCAACAACATGGATGGATTTTGAAGGCCTTATGTGAATGAAGAAAGCCAGTCACAATAGGAGAGATATTGCATGGTTTCCCTGATATAACCTAAGAATATTGAGCAGATGCACAGAATTAGAGTCTGGAAGACAGGTTATCAGGAGACAGAATGGGAGAAGAGTGTGCTGAGCTGATGACCAATAAGGGCAAACCAATGATAAGGTGGAAGTTATGGTTTGTCTTTGGATGGGGATGATGGTGCAGTGATATGAGTTGGGTTGTCAGTGCTGGAATGTGAATGTGTTTTGGGGGGTTGGTTTGGACCATCCATGGAACTGGGGGAAAGGCTGGAGGAAGGAATAGGTAACCTCTGTGGATTTCTATGTCTGTGGTTGAAACTCCCATGGTGGGAATGATCTTTAGTCAAATATATCAGGAGAGGGTCATTAGTGCAGCACTTTTGTGGAGGGGGATATGTGGCAAGGTTGCACTTGAGGCATGCTTCTATGGAATATGAAGCTGTTCAACTTGTCATAGTGTGTAATCTCAGTGAGTGGAGACCCACACAATAAAAAGAAAATATAAAACTCCCACCCTGGGGAGTTCAGGTACATATGAAATTGAAGGGAAACAATATCTTGAGTACATAGGCAGTGCCAAAGAAAATAAAACAGACCAGTATTTCAAACCCTCAATATTAATATATGTAACTATGAACAATAGTCTTCAAAAATTGAAAAAGAGTGGTTGCTATAGGTTCTGAGGTGGGGATTGAAGAATAGGTGGAACATAGAAAATGTGGGTGTATTGGAAATGTTCTGCATGATCTTGCATTGACAGTTACAGGCTATTATACATTTTGTCAAAACATTTAAATGTGTATGATAAATAATGCAAAACATAATGTAAATCATTGACCAGGTTTAGTAGCAATGATTCGATATTTGTTGATCAATTCAAGCAAATGTATCATAATCATATAAAATATTATTATAGGGTGGGATGTGTGGGTGTAAAAGTTGGATATAGGGGAATCCCCTATATATCCCCTGTATTTTGTATTTGACTTTCCTCTAAACAAAATGGAAAATAAAATGGTTAAAATGGGACATTGGGAAAATACAGAAGAAATGGACAATATATGTAAAGATCGATAGGATTATTTTGCTTGCAGTTGTAGACCCTCTCTGTTCTTTGGGATGGGCATTGTCCATCATCATTTCCTTGTCATTTTTCCTGGGTGAGTCCAATGAAATGAAAAGTAGGTGTTGCAACCCTTTTGAGATCAGGGACCGAATGGTACATGGAAAGCCCAAAGATTGATATCTCTTGGACATAAACATATCAAGTCTAGTACTAACTATAGGTTTCAATAGAAAGGACAGAAGAGCCATGTGTAAAGAAACCACAAATGAATCCAATTCTGTCACACTGGGGAGTATAAATTCTAAAGTATGGCCCACTGACAGTGCACCAAACTACTGAGCTGTCAGTCCTGCCTATTGTGTCTGGATATCTCCATAGGCTTCAGGAGCCCTTCTTTTTGAGGCAATATTTACTGTGGCAGTGAATGAGATCCTGTTGAGATATGCATAAATATAACCTTTAGAATGATCTTCCAACTCACTTTGAAGTCTCCTAGCCACATAAACTCATTTCTCTTTACCCGTTACCCCTTTGGATCAAGGTCTTTTTTCCAGTTGAATTGCCATCCCAGAATTCCCAGGATTGGGGAAGGAATGATGGACTAGAATAGACTTACTGTTATTCTACTATAAACTTATTGTTATTCTGAAAATGGAAGAACTTTTATCATTGATGTGGAGGCAGTGGGCACCAGCATTCTGAGGAGAGGGAGAGGGAAAAATAAGTGTAATATGGGGACATTTTCCAGACTTTGGAATTGTCCTGAATGACATTGCAGTGGCAGATACAGGCCATTATATATTTTGTCATAACTTACACAATTGTGCAGGAGAGAGTTTAAAATATAATGTAAACCATATTCAACATTCAGCGGCAGTGCTTCAATATGTGTTCTTCAATTGTAGCAAATGTATCATAATAATGAAGGATGTTAATGTGAGAAATTGTGGGAGAGATTGGGAGTTGGGCATATGGTAATCCCTTACATTTTTAAAATATCATTTATGTAATCTAAGTATTTTTAAAAAATAAAAAATAATTTCCCTTAAAAAGATATTTCTAAAATGATGAAAGGCCAAATGCAATTTTTAAATTTTTAAACTTATTTATTTGTTGAATTTTATATAATTTTTTCTTATTTGGGGAGAAGTTTTACATTCCAGAAAGATTGTAAATGTGGTAAAGGAGGATTTCTGTTGTGGTTTGTCAGTGGCAGGGGGATGTGTGGAGAGGGGTACAACTGGGGCATACCTCTATGGAATATGAATATATTCAAATGATCATGTTGTGTTTTCTCAGTGGGTGGAGACACAAACAATAACCAATGGAATATTGAATTCCTCCTGGGGAGTCCTCTTACTTTCTCTCAGAGAGTGGCAAGAATCTATAGAGTACATGGGCAGTGCCAAGTGAAGGAGGACAGACCAATACACCATGCCCTTGATATTGATGCTTGCACTTACGAAAGTTTTTCCTGTGGAATTGAAACATGGCCTGGTAATATATATTGTCTAAGAGTTTTCTCCTGAAAGCTTCCTTGTTGGTCAAATGTCACCTATCTCTAAGCCAAACTCAGCATATAAACTCATTACCTTACTCCTGGTGTGGGATATGACTCCCAGTGATGAGCCTCCCTGGCACCAAAGGATTATTTCCAAGCACCAACTAGCAATGCATTTGAAAAAAGCCTTAGAACAAAAGGGGGAAATATTAGATATAAATGAGTTTTATGGCTAAGGTATTTCAAACTGTGTGTAAAGTTCATTCCAGAGGTTAAACTTACACACATCTCAGGAAGATCTCACTGAGTGCCAGAGCAAACAGTGCCTCAAATACGGGGTGGGGGGATGTGCCTCAGAGGGCTCTAGAGGCATCTAGACATTATAGACAGGGCATACAATCCCAGAAAATCAGCAATCTATTGGTGGGCCTTACCCAAGGAATATTTGATAAACTATCTTCCCTATAAATCAGAGTTAGACTCATGACTTATGTATAATATTCCCACACACAGTTTTTCTGACCCTCTTACTTGCACCTGTAATTACCAGTGTACCCATAAAATGTATGTCCCACAGACTTAAATCTTCTGACTACTCTAATGCTGGTGAGCCCTGAATTTCAGCAGAGTTGCAGACAACCTCTATTCTCTATTTCATTAAACACACCCGTGAAAACTAACAAAAAGATGGTGATGAACAATGCCCATTTCCAAAAACAGAGTATCTGCAACTGCAAGAATGACAGTTACATCCATTTGCCCCATAGTATCTAAGCCTCTCTAATTGGAAGCAGAGTTGACACCACCTTCATAAATCTTCAAGTTTGAGGAATAAACAAACAAAGTGAGAACTCAAATATGAACTAAAGTGATCTTATTATTCTAGTAATTGAAGGCCTTCAAACATCAATATAAAACAGTTGTCACTAGTCATTCTGATGGGAGTGAAATGGTAGAACTGGTGTAACGTGGGGCATTTTTAGGACATTAGAATTGCTCTGCATGATATTGTAATGACAGATATGGGCTATTAAACATTTTGTCTCATCAAAACCTATATAATTATGCAGTGCAAAATGTAAACTATGATGTATACTATTAACCATGATTAGAAGTAATACTTCAATATGAGTTCATCAATTGTAACAAATTATATTATAGTAATGAAAGATGTTGCTATTTGGGGAAAGTGTGAGAGGGGGAGGTTGTGGGATATGTAGGTATCACCTATATATTTAAAAAAAAATTTTTTAAAGATATTTATTTATTTGTTTATTTATTTATTTATTTATTTATTTATTTATATATCCTCCCCTTTGCCACTTGCACTGGCTAGCTGCTTGTTGTGTCCATTCAATGTGCATTCTTCTGTTTTTGCTTTTCCCCCTTTCTTGTGTAATCTTACTGTGCCATGCTCAGGCATGGGCCATCAGCTCTCCATGGGGGTGGACTGCCAGCTCTCAATGGGTGTGGGCCAGCTTGCCTTCACCAGGAGGCCCTAGGCCTCCCATATGGTTGACGGGAGCTCAATCGATTAAGCCATATCCACTGCCCCTCCTTTATATTTTTGATGTAACATTTATGAAATCTAAAACTTCTTTAAAAATTATTTTTATATTTAAATATTCACAAAATGTGAATCCTCCTGCTTTGTTAAACTTTTTCAAGATGTTTTTGCTTATTTACCATTCCTTATCCTCCAAATAAATTTGATAATTGTCTTTTCTATTTCTATAAAGTAGGCTGTTCGATTTTTGGTCTGGAGTGCATTGAATATGTAAATAATTTGGGGGTAGAATTGACATCTTACTGATATTTACTCATCCAATCCATGAACATGGAATACCTTCCAATTATTTAGGTCATCTTTAATTTCTTATACATTATTGATACATTTCTGTTTACATGACCTTTACATCTTTGGTTAAAATTATCACTAGATTTTTTTTTTTTTAGTTGCTATTGTTAATGAAGTTCTTTTTTTTTTTTCTTCATCCCCTTGCTGATTACTAGCATATAGAAAGACAACTGAATTTTTCTGTGGATCTTGGACGCTGCCAATGTGCTGAATTCATTTATTTGCATTAGTAGATTTGCCATTAATTTTAGGGAATTTCTATAAATATGGAAAGGTTTACTTTTTCCTTTCCAATTAGGATGACTTTTATTTGTTTTACTTGTCCAATTGTTCTGGCTAAAACATTCAGTAATATGTTTAATAATAGTGGTGACAGTCGTTGTATTTCAGAAATCAGAGGGAAAGTTCTCAGTGTTTCAAGACTGAATATAAAGTTAGCTTTGGGTTTTTCATACATACCCTTTATTATGTTGAAATAGTTTTCATCTATTCATAGTTTTTAATTATTTTTATTTTAACAAAATGTTGGATTTTATTGAATGCATTTTCTGCAGCAGTGGAGTTGATTTTGTGGATTTTATTTTCCTTTGTTTCATTGCTGTTATGTATTACATTACTTCATTTTCTTATGTTGAACCACCAATATATTCCTGTATAAAACCCACTTATCATACTATATCAATTCTCTGATGCTTTTGGATTTGATTTGCACATATTTTGTGGATGATTTTTGTACCTATATTAATAAGGGAAATTTGTCTGTTATTTTTCTTATTGTAGGATGTTTATATGGTTTGGTATTAGGGTGAACTTGGCTCAAAGAATGAGTTAGTTAGAATTCCCACCACTCCACATTTTTAGAACAGTTTGAACAGGATTGGTATAAATGTTCCTTGGAATGATTGGTAGAATTCTTCAATGATGCCTTTTGATCCTGAGACATATATACACCTATGGTGGTGGGATTGTTCATCCTTGTCAGGAACTGGAGGGTATTTAAATGACCACAAAGTATAAAATGATGTATTATTTGTTCATATCCATGCCATGAAATATAGAGGCATGAAAATATACTGAAATTAAATTTTATAACTGGGAAGATATCACAAGCAAAATGTCAAACATTTGAAACAAGACAAAGAAAAAATATATATAAATGGTTTAATTTATATCAGAGTTTAAAATATTCAAAATTATACTGTATCAGAATTACATAAAATGGTGGTTAACATTTATAAACTGCAAGTAAATTATCTTCTCTTTTTAGTTTGTTGTTATTTTTATTAGAATAATTTGCTTGATTCTGAGAAAGTCCTTTCTAAATCTCTTGAAATAAAGTTTCATTTTCTGTTTGTTCTATGCATATTTTCTAAAATGTTGATTTATTCTTATGTGTTGAGCCACCCTTGCATTCCCTGGATAAAACTATTTGGTTATAGATAATAATCACTTAAATATTCTTTTAGATAATATTTGATATAAATTTGTTCAAGATTTTTGCATCTACATTCATAAGGAGAATTAGTTTATGATATACTTTTATTGTCATTTATTTTTCAATCATTGGTATTAGGGCAAGCTTGTCTCATAAGATGAGTTATGAAATATTTTAGGGACATGCATTTTTTTTAAAGTTTGAAAAGGATTGTTTTAATTCAGCAATATAGCCATCTGTTCCTGGACTTTTCAACAGTGCAGTGTTTTTGATTATTATTTCCATCTCTCA
>JAQZBX010047481.1:5716-20549 GCA_029593785.1 Cabassous unicinctus
ACTCTGTTCTTTGCCTTGCCTTTTATATTCAATTCCCCACCCACCAGGGGGTGGGGCTTAATGCCCTACTGACTGACATGGCCCAGTCAACGCCCTAATCATAATTCAATCATGCCCAGATTAACAGATTAGATTACAGGCATGATCCAATTATATTTTTGGAATTCATAATTACATCAAATTCCCCAACGGTTACACCCATAAAACTCCTAGAAGAAAATATAGGGAAACCTCTTCAAGACCTAGTGGTAGGTGGTGGATTCTTTTGGACCTTGTACATGCAAAGCAGAAGCTCAACTACTGAGCTACACCCACTCCATGTGGTAGATTCTTAAACCTTACACTGCAAGCATGAGCAATGAAAGGAAAAATGGATAAATGGGACTTCCTCAAACCTAAACACACTCTTGTGATTCAAAAGACTTTGTCAAGAAAGTGAAAAGGCAGCCCACTCAAGGGGAGAAAATATTTGGAAACCACATATCCAATAAGGGTTTGATTTCTGTGCTGTGTAGAGAGATAGTGCAGCTCAATGGTAGAAGAGCAGGAAGCCTGATTGAAGGGTGGGCAGAAGACTTGGATAGACATTTCTCCAGGTGTGTGTGTGTGTGTGTTTGTGTGTGTGCGTGCGTGCGCGCACACAGGTGGCAAGGGAGCACATGGGGAAATGTTCAGTAGAGCTGGCCATTGGGGAAGTGCAAATTAGGAATGCAGTGGGGTGTCGTCTCACACCTCACAGAATGACCAATATTAAGAAGGCAGAGGAATTCGAATGCAGAAGACAGTGGGTGCTGGGGAGGGATGTGGAGAGGTGGGGGTGCTCCTTCACTGTTGGTGGGGGCATGGAGTGGTGTGCCTTCTGTTGGGGCCGGTTTGGCGGTTCCTCAGGAAGCTAGATATGGAGCTGCTGTGTGGTCCAGCGGTCCCTCTACTACTATGAGTGTGTTCAGGGGAGCAGGAGGCGGTGTCGCAGGCAGACGTTTGCACGCCAATGCTCATGGCTGCGTTATTCACAGTTGCCGGGGGATGAGGGCAGCCCGGGTGTCCATGAACAGGTGAATGGACATCACAAAGTGTGGTGTGTGCATGCAATGGAATACTATGCTGCTGTAAGAAGAAATGAAATTGGGACACATATATAACATGGATGAACCTTGAGGACATTATGCTGAATGAAAGAAGCCAGACACAAAAGGAAAATATTGTATGGTCTCACTAATCTGAACTAAACATGAAAAATAAACACATGTAGTTAAAAGCTAGAGTATAGGATACTAGGAGATAGGATGAGGGCTGAGAAGAGGTACTGATGCTTAATGTATGTAGAATTTTTAATTAGCTTGACTGTAAAAGTATGGAAATGTATAGAGTTGACAGTAACACATTATAGTGAGTATAACTAAAACAGCTGGTTTATAAATGGGATTGTGGCTGAAAGGGGTAGCCTAGGGATGGAAATGTCAATTGAAAGAAAGCTAGAGAATAATCTAGGGACTGAATAACATAGTGAACCCAGAGATGGATGAGGACTGTGGTTAAAAGTACAAAATATGAATATGGGTGATATTGCATAAATAAGATGGTTTTTAGAAAATATAAGTACAAATATACAAGAGAGAAGGAAAATGAATAGTAGCAATGTACACCAGATACATGATGACACTTGTTTTTGTTTATTATTATTATTGGAATAATGAAAGTGCTCTGGGAGTGATTGAGGTGATGAATGCACAAATGTGATTATACCAAACACCATTGATTGTACTCTTTGGATGGATTTATGCTTTATTATTATGTATCAATAAAATTGAAAAAAATTAAGCTACTTACAGTATCCATGTTTAATGGAAGTATAAGGAAAAAGTAACTTATACATTTCTGGTGGGAATGAATATTGGTACAAACTTTTTGGAATGTGTCAACTATTATCTATTAAATGTTGATAATAAAATATCCAGAAAACTAAAAAAAAAAAAAAAGTACAAATACAAGAAAGTTCTTCTATGAACTAGAACAAATGTACGCTGCTATTACAAGGTGGTAAGAGTATGTTGATGCATGGGAAAAATACAAGTAATGTAACTTATGGACTATAGCAATATTGTAATATTCTTGTATTAGTGTCAAAGAGGGTACTATATTAACACTAAGGGTCAATAATAGAGCAATTTTTTCTTTTGGACTAAGGAAAATGTTAAAAAGTTTAGTGGGGCAATGACTGCACAACTCTGTGATGAAATGAGAGCCACTGCCTGAACACTTTGGATAGATTGTACAAGGCATGGGACTGAATAACACAGTAAAACATGTGGTAGAAGATGGACTGTGTTTAACAGTACAAATACGAGTGTTCTCTCATGAACTATAACCAATGCACAATATTAATACGTAGTGCTAATAATAGGGGGTATAGGGAAGCGGGTGTGGCTCAGTGGATAGAGCCCTCGTTTACCATATGGGCGGCCCGGGTTCGCGTCCCGAGGCCTCCTTGTGAGGGCACGCCGGCCTGAGCGGTGCGGTGGGCTGATGCAGCAACCTCACGGCAGGAAGCGGGTGTGGCACAATGGACAGAGCACCCGTTTACCATATGAGAGGCCCTGGGTTCGCTTCCCGGGGCCTCCTTGTGAGGGCAGGCCGGCTCGCACAGCGCCGTGGGCTGATGCGGCAAGACCTCACAGCAAGGGGGAGATAAGCAGACACAGAGAAGACACGCAGCGAATGGACACAGCAGCACAAGCAGCAAGGGGGGGAGGATAAATAAATGAAATAAATAAATCTTTAAAAACAGTTCTTAAAGAACTTTAAAAAATAATAATAATAATAATAGGGGGTATATAGAAAAAATATACCAAATGTACGCTATGGACCATAGTTAGTGGTCTTATGATGTACTTTCATAATTGTAAAAATGTTCCACAATAATGTAAAGTGTTGATGGAGGGGTGATATATGGGAATTCTGCACATTATCCATGATTGTTTTATAAGTTCACAACTTCTCTAATATAAAATATACATTAAAAAAAGATTATATAAAAATATGCCGATATTTCAATGAATTTAGTCTTCTATAGAATACTATATTATACTATAGAATGGTATATAGTATTACCCTTTTACTTTTTCTTTTGCTTATTTCCAAATATTTTAATAATAGAGAAAATTATTTCTATTTTGGAGAAAATGAAAATAATTATTTGAATGAACATAAATCAGGAATCTAACCTAAAAAAAAGAATCAATAAGACAAAGATTTATGTCTAAAATAATTGCTCTCGGGAAGCAGCTGTGGCTCAATTGGTTGGGCTCCTGTTTACCATATGGGGGGCCCTGGGTTCGATTCCCGGAGCCTCCTAGTGAAGGCAAGCCGGCCTGTGCGGCATGGTGAGCTGACACAGCGAGATGACACAACAAAGGAAGACAAGCGTGCAGCAAAATGGACACAGAGAGCACAAGCAGCAAGGGTGGGATAAATAAATAAATAAAAATAAATCTTAAAAAAAATAATAAAAAAATAAAATAAAATAATTGCTCTCCCTGAAGGTGCCTGGAAGGATTACTAACCTTTACTCTCTTTCTCACTGTTTCCTACATACATGTGCATGCACACAGATGTCTGCACATGCCAGCAACTCAAAGTATCTGCCCCTTCTGTTTGAAGCCCCTATTGGAAGCCACTGCTTTCTCTCTCCATGGTTACTGGGTCTCTAATACCCACATGAGCAGATAGCCCATCTCCCTGAATAACTCCAAGGCCCCCAAGGTGTTTTATATACATCATGAAACCTATATTTTATATTAAACCATCACATAATCTCCAAATTGGGTAAAATTCATGTAACCTTTTTTTCCACGATGGTGTAATAAGCAGGCTACCCTAATTGGAAAGTCTAGAGAGGAAATTCAGGTTCCCTGAAGGGAAGGAAAATCTTTCACTTTGACATTTTTGGGCTGCAACTGTCCTCTAATGGTTAGAATTTGCCTCATTTCCTCTATTGCTAAGGAAATGAATGTTGAACCCAATATAGCTGGGAGAACATTCTTTTTTCTTTCCTGAAACAGAAGGTCTATTTATTGGAGTATGACAAATAAATAATGGCATCAACCTTTTGTTCTTCTCCCTCCTGATCCCAAAGTAGGATATTTTTTTGGTATAGTCATCTCTCTTCTGGATAAATATGGCATTTCTCAAAGCATTAGTAGTAAAAAACTAGAAAAAACTTAAAATGATTCTGTATCTAAATAATAGAAATAAGCCATTTAAATGTTTGCAAAAAGTATTTTAAAAGATGGGGACTTGTTTAAGGTTCATTAAAAGTAAAAAGCTCCACAATTTATATAAAAGGTATAATCTTAACATGTTCAATACTATACAAATACATGACTATAAAAAAATACACCAAAATGTTAACAGTGCCACTTCTATGCAGTAGTAATATCATATAATGATAATTTGCCTTATTTGTCTATAATAAGCACATATTTTAATAAAAAAATTTTTAATAAATATGTACACAATGATTGCAATTAAGTAAAACTATGCCTCATATGGACCGAGACCAAAAGGAAATCTAAAAATAGTTATACTAGAGTATAGCATCTACCTTCCTGAATCAATGTTAAGATCTAATCAGACAAGAGTTATTTCATAACTCAGTCCTTCCAAGATGGGACTTAATAATCTTTCCCTTTACAGGCAGAAAAGCTAAGATACACTGTGGGTAAGTCAACTGCTCAAGTTATCCAATAAACCTATACACGATCCCAGGATCACAATACAGAGTTTCCACCTAATTGCTTAGCTCCCTGAGCTCTCCCTCCAAGGCTTCTCTCAGCACTGCTGTAAGACTGACAGATTCACTTCTAAGCTGTCAGCCACAACCAGGGGCATCACTTGACAAGGTATGGACTGACTGCTGGAAGGTGGCAGGCCTTTAATCCCCACATTGTCCCCAAAGTGCCCAATAAAGATGGGACTTTCAGGCACTAGAAGCCATGACAAATACACTAACAAGACAATATGTTTTCATTCAGAAAGAGGTGCAAGCCCTATAGTGGGGATGAGTTCCACATCATTAAATCCCAGCCAACAAAAAATGAGAACCTTTATTACATACTACTGTTTGCCTGCTAGGAAATTACTGGTAAGCCGCTTCTAATGCAAAGACGCAATTTGCAGCACAGTAGTCTCCAAGACCAGAGGTATGACTTTATTATACAAAGACCAGCTGTTGGATTTTTTTTTTAAGAAACATTTTAAAAAATTGCAAAAGGTCAAAATAACTCTTCTATGTACACCCCTCCCTTGGCAAAGTGAACTCCCAAAGGTAACCATTGTTAACAATTTGATGAAGATTCATTCCTTCTCATTACCAAATATTAGTCTACTATATGTAAACATTTGCTTATCCACTCATCACTTGATGGACATTTGAGTTGTTTCCACTTTTTTGCTATTATGAATAATTTTGCAATGAATATTGGTGTACAAATTTTTGGGTAGACATGTTTTCATTTCTCTCTCTCTCTTTGTTTTTAAGATTTATTTGTCACCCCCACCCTCACTGTTTTAAGCTCGCTGTCTGCTTGTCTTCAGCACCAGGGGCTAATCCTGGGACTTTCTGGAGTGGAGAGACGTTGCTCAATCTCTTGTGCCACCTCAGTGCCCTGATTTGCTGCGTCTCTCATTGTCTCTCTTCTGTGTCTCTCTTTGTTGCATCATCTTGCTGCACCAGCTCTCCGCACAGGCCAGTACTCCGTGTGGGTCAGCTCTCCTCTCAGGTCAGCTCACTTTTCACCAGGAGGCCCCGGGAATCGAACTCTGGACCTCCCATATGGTAGATGGGAGCTCAATCACTTGAGCCACATCCGCTTCCCGTTTTCATTTCTCTTGGTCATATACCTAGGAGTGGGATTGCTGGGTCATAGGATAACTTTCTGTTTAATATTTTAAGAAACTACCAAACTTTTCCCCAAACTGCACCATTTTAATTCCCACCAGCAATGGACAAGGGTTCCAATTTCTCTATATCCTTACCAACACTTGTTAGTATCTCTCTTCTTGAATATAGCCTCCTAGTAGGTGGAACGTAGCAACTCATAGTTTTGATTTATATTTCCCTAATGGCTAATGATGCTGAGCATCTTTTCATGTGCTTAACGACAATTTGTATATCTTCTTGGGAGAAATGTCTACTTAAATCTTTTGCCCATTTTTAAGTTGGGTTGTCTTATTGTTGAGTTTTAGAGTTCTTTATATATTCTGGATAATATGGTTTGTAATATATTTTTATCAGATTATGATTTGTAAATATTTTTATATAGCATTCTTTTTTTTTTTGGAGGTACCAGGGATTGAACCCAGGACCTTGTACATAGGAAGCAGGTGCTCAACCACTGAGTTACACTGGTTCCCCTATAGAGCATTCTTGAGCTCACAAAATTCTAAATGGAGAACAGATTAGTGGTTGATAGGGATTAAGGATAGAATAGGAGTGCAGGAGGGAAATAGCAACATGAAGGATCCTTGTGGTAATGGAACTGTTCTTATCTTGACTGTGGTGGGGGACACATGAACCTACCCATGCAATAAAATTGCACAGAATTAAATACACACACACACACACAAACAAAAATGAGTAGAAGTAAAACTAGAGAAATCTGAACAAGAATGGTGGATTGCATCAATACCAATATCGTGGCTATAATAGTGTACCACACTTTTGCAAAAACACTACCATTGTAGTAATCTGGATAAAGGGTACACAGGCTCTGTATAATTTCTTATAATTGCATGTGAATCAACAATTATCTCAAAATCGAAAAAAAAAAAATTAAGGTAATTTTCATTCTAGAGATCCATCCAGGTCATTCTCATTCCTTTTTATTCTGAGTGGTATTCCATGATATGGATGTACCAGTTTAAGTTACATGACAAAGTGTTTAAGTGACAGCAAAGAATGTAGACAAAGAATAGAATGAGAGGGTTGAATTTTAAGTTATAGGCTAACCTTGCTTCCGACAGCCTGGGATTTTGATAAAGGCTCCATAGTCTGTGACCATAGCAACCTATAAAGGAAGAAAATCAATGTCACACAAATGAGAATCTCTTGGCATTTAACCTAGTCTCCCCAAATTTCTACTTGGCATTGACTGCCTATGTCTGCTGCAAAATGGCCTAAAAATGATATTCCATCAAACATCTTTATGTTCTTTTTGAAATTTAGACTGACAGCTATATGTGTACAAATTTATTTAATATTATTTTTTTTTTTTAAAGATTTATTTATTTTATTTTATTTATCCCCCCCTTGCTGCTTGTGCTGCTGTGTCCATTCGCTGCGTGTCCTCTCCGTGTCTGCTTATCTCCCCCTTGCTGTGAGGTCTTGCCGCATCAGCCCATGGCGCCGCGCGAGCCGGCCTGCCCTCACAAGGAGGCCCCGGGAAGGAGGCCCTGGTAAGCGAACCCAGGGCCTCTCATATGGTAAACGGGTGCTCTATCCATTGAGCCACACCCGCTTCCTGCCGTGAGGTTGCTGCATCAGCCCACCACACCGCTCAGGCTGGCGTGCCCTCACAAGGAGGCCTCGGGACTCGAACCCGGGCCTCCCATATGGTAAACAGGGGCTCTATCCACTGAGCCACACCTGCTTCCCTGTGTACAAATTTAAACACTGGTGAGACTAGTCAGTTGTCAGATGATATGACGGTACCTAGGAATGCCCTAATCCCATACTTATAAAAATCGTCAAAGGAGGTATATAACAAAGGAAGCAAACAGCAGAAAATCAGGTGATAAAACTACACTTTATATTAGCTGGGGCTGGGTCCTTGTATCTCAATAAAGAGAACATTAGTTGTTCTCTTTATTGGGATGGATCATATAGGACATCCCTTCGTGCCAAACTTCAAATCAAACCAGACCATATAGCCTGTTCTATTTTATTTCAAACTGAGTCTTGGGTTTTATCAAGACAATTAAATCAAAAGCCAATATACAGATATCCTTCAGAATCTAAAAGATATAATCACAGAGAAAAAGATTTATCCTTAAGTCTTTTGCAGAGCTAAACCAAGATGAAGTTAGAGTCTTGATGGGTCTATCTAACAACCAATAAATGTTAGTAACGAAAGACCCAGAACCCCGCCAGATGAATCATTATCCCAGGCTCTACCTCCCTCCTTCCCTACTCTATTCTTTAGCCCATCCTCCCACCCGTGGAATAGGATTAAAGTTATCATTACATACTACAGTTATTGCTAAATTAATTAAAAATATTCAACGCAGTCTTACATATACAAACTTTATTCTTTTCAGTGTCTTCAGTTGTTTCATCTCGGACAATCACATCTTCTCTCTAGGTTTCAGCTTCACCATCTAAAACAATCTGTTGCATTGCTATTCACTAATATATACTGAATACCACTATGTGCAAAACACTATTGAGAGTGCTTTACATAATCCTCTTAACACCATATGAAGTTGGTACTGTTATTATCACCATTCTAACAGACAAGAAAACCGATGCATTAAGAGAAGAAGTAACTGACCAAGGTCAAAAGCTAGCAAGTAACAAAGCTGGAATTTGAACCTAGGGAGTCTTAACTACAGTAGAGCTGCTCATGGGTTCCTTTTAACTATAAAATTCTAAGGCCAAAATCAATGTGACATCTCATATATTATCTACTCCTGGCAACAATCTTAGGAAGTGTATACGGTATGTCCTTAATGTTGCAGATGAGGCCGAATAGTGTAGTTATAAAAAAAGCACAGGCTTTGGAGTGAAAGAGATATAACTTCTAATCTCAACTCTGCCACTTCCTACCTGTGGGATCTTATTTATTTTTACAATGTATTTGTAAAAAAATTTTGTTATGGTTAACGTATATATAGCATAGAACTTAAACCATTTTTAAGTCTGCAATTCAGTGTTGTTAAATTACATTAACAATGTTGTGCTACCATCACCACCATCCATTACCAAAACTTTTCCACCACCCTAAAGAGAAACCCTGCACCCATTATGTATTAATTTCCCAGACTCTGCCCCTGGTAACCTGTATTCCTTCTGTGTCTAAAAACTTTTCTATTTCAGTTATTTCAACAATATCTGTCCTTTTGTATCTGGTTTATTTCATTCAACATGATGTGCAGCATCCAGGGAAAAGCTGAGGAAGAAGCTAGTAAACTGCGGCAAGTATCAGTGAATTTCACCCTCTGAGCAGCAGTGACCATCCAACCACATGGCAGGCAGTAGTGAGGCATGCAGCCTGGGCTGGTGTAGACTATGGTGCCAAATTGGGCTATAAGGACTTAGGCCTCCAAAATCTGGGTGTGTGTTGCCTGATTGCTGATCACAGTTTTTTGTTGTTTTTTTCTCTCTCTTTTTTTTATATGTGTCTTGATCAGTTTTTTGATTAGTTACTTCAGATCGCTGAGGGGCTGGGTCTGAGGGTGGCCATTGTTCCAACCTCCTGCAGGCAAAAATAGCAGAGGAATCTTTAAGAGGAAGTATCTGTTTTTGTTTTTTGTTGTGTTTTTCCCACCTTTTTTCTCTTTCCATTCCTCATTTGGGAGCAAAAATAGTTTAGAAAAGTCACAATTTGACAGCTCCAGCCCTCAACAACAACAGAGGAGAGGGAGAACTAGATTTCCATAGTAATAACAATGTAATACTCAAAATGTCCAATTCTAAAAAAATAAAATAAAATAAAATTCAAAACATTTAAAGAAACAGGAAAGCTTGGCCCATTCACAAGAAACCATCCCTGAGGAAGCTCATACACTGGAACTATTAGTAAATATTTATTTTGTCTGAACAAAATAAAGAGATGGAAATTATAAAAAGAAATCAAACAAATTTTGGAGCTGGAAAGTACAGTAATTGAAGTGAAAAACTCACTAGACAGATCCAACAGCACATATGAACAGGCAGAAGAAAGGATATGAAGACCAGACAATAGAAGTTATCCAGTGTGAGGAGCAGAAAGAAAAAATAAAGAAGAAAAATGAACAAAGACTGAGGAACCTGTGGGACACCATCAAGCATACCAACATATATATCATTGGTGTCCCCGAAGGACAAGTGAAAGAAAGGGACAAAAAAAGTATTTGAAGAAATGATGGCCAAAAATTTCCCAAATCTGATGAAAGATATGAACATACACATCTAGGAAGCACAACAAACTCCAAGTGGGTAGATTCTAAGAGATCTAACTAAATGTGTCTTAGTTAAAATCCAAAGACAAATAGAAGACTTTAAAAGTAGTAAGAGAGAAGCACCTTGTCACATACAAAGGATCCCCAATAAGATTAAAAGAATTTCTCATTAGAAACCGTGCGATCAGAAAACAGTGGGGGGTGGGGGGGTGGATGTGGCTCAAAGGGTTGGGCGTCTGTCTCCCATATGGAGAGACCTAGGTTCAATCCCCAGGACCTCCCGGTAAAATAAAGAAAAATACAGAAGGCGTGCAGGCTGCCAGGCCCCGCGCCCAAGCGTGCCAGGTTGGTCCTGCCAAACCACGCAGCAAGATGATGACATAACAGGAGAGCGACACATGGGAGAGCCAAGACAACACACGCCGAAAAACCAGGAACTGAGGTGGCGCAAGTGGCAGAACGCCTCTCTCCCACATTGGAGGTCCCCAGGATCGAATCCCAGTGAAGACAGGAGGAGAAGGATGAGAAGAGAGGGCAGGAAACAGACACAGAGAATTGCCCAGCAAATGGACACAAAACAGCAAAACGGGGGGGAGGGGGGTTTAAAAGAGATAAAAGTAAATTAAAAAAAAAAGTACACATTGCTATTTAAAAAAAAGAAAGAAAGAAAGAAAACAGTGGGATGACGTAATTTAAAGTGCTTAAAGAAAAAAAAAAACTATCAAACAAGAATTCTATATCTGGCAAAATCATCTTTCAAAAATGAAGAAGACATCTACAGATAAACAAAAGCTGAAAGTGTTCAGTACCAGAAATGCTAAAGGGAGTCTTTCAGATGGAAATAAAAGGATAGTAGACAGTAAGTAACTCCAATGTACATATTACTAGAGTAAAAATTTTTTTAAAAAACAGAGTACTGTATAACACAATGAACCCTAATGTAAACTATGAACTATAGTTAATAGTACAATTATAATAATGTTCTTTCATCAATTTTAGCAAAGGTACTACACTAATGCAAGGTGTTCACAATATGAGGGGTATATGGGAATTTTATTTTCTGCATGATTTTTCTGTAAACCTACAACTTCTCTAATAAAAAAAAATTTTAAGATACAGACCATTGGTAAAGATAATTACATAGGTAAATATAAAACCCTGTATTATTGTACTTTTCATTTGTAACTGCACCCCCTGCCCTCCGTGACCTAATGGGCAAATGTGTAAAGTAACATTTTAAATCTGTTAATGAGCATACAATGTAAAAGATGTAACTTCAGACAGTAACAACATAAAAAGCGAGGGAAGGATATAGTAGGAGTAGAGAATTCGTATACTACTGAAACCGGGTTGGTACTAATCAAGTTAGGTTGTCATTAGTTTAAGATGTTAAATGTAATTACAAAGGTAACCACTAAGAAAACAACTGAAAAATACAAAGAAGGGGAGCAGATGTGGCTCAAGCAGTTGAGCGCCCGCCTCCCACACAGAAGGTTCCTGGTTCCTCCTAAAGAAAAAACAAAACAATGAACAGACAGGGAACCAAAAAAAACCCCAAAACAAAGAAAAACAACAGGCAGACAAGAAGCATAAACAATGAGCAGACACACGAGGAAGCCATCTCAAGGCGCAGGGAATACAGAGAAAAGGAAAGTAGGAAGGAATCAAAATGATTTACTACAAAAAAAGCAGCTAAATACAAAAAAAATGCAGTAAGAGTAGTTGCAATGGATTTTTAGATTTACACCAAAAACACAAGCAACAAAAGAAAAAAAAAATTAAAATGGGCTTCATCAAAATTAAAAACTTTTGTGTGAAAAATAAATAAATAAATAAATAAATAAACTTTCGTGCATTGAATAACATTATCAAGATAATAAACAACTTGTAGAATGGGAGAAAATATTTGGAAACCATATATCAGATAGGTATTTAATAACCAGGATATACAAAGAACACCTACAACTCAAAAACAAAAAGACAAATAATCCAGTTAAAAAATGAACCAAGGGTTTGAAGAGCCTTTCCTCCAAAGATATTATTCAAATGGCCAATAAGAATATGAAAAGATGTTCAAAATGATCAGCCATTAAAGAAATGTTAATTAAACTACAGTGAGGTACCATTTCACATCCACTAGGATGGTTATTATTTTAAAAAGCGAAAATAACAGGATGCAGAAAAATAGGAACCCTTGTACATTGTTGGTGGCAATGTAAAATGGTACAGCCACTGTGTGAAAACAGTCTGATGGTTCCTCAGAAAGTTAAACAGAGAATAACCTGTTCGCTGTTGACCTGGCAATTCTACTCCAAGGTATATATACTCAAAAGAATTGAAAGCGGAGACTTGGAGAGATATTTATAAACCAATATTCACTGCAGCATTATTCATAATAGTCAAAGAACAGATGAATGGAAAAACAAAGGGTGGTATATCTACACAATAGAATATTATTCAGCCAAAAAAGAAATGTTGTTACATGCTACAATATGGATGAGCCTTGTAGACATGAGACTGAATGAAATAAGCCAAACACAAAAAGGAAAATTATTGCATGATTTCTCTTACATGATATACTTAGAATATTCATAGAGACAGGAAGGGGGGGTAGGGGGAATGGAGAGTTACTGTCAAACGAGTAACAGTTGGTTTGAGATGATGAAAATAACCTGGAAACAGTGGTAAAAATTACAAAATATTGTCAATGTACTTAATGCCAAAGAATTGTCCACTTAAAATGGTTAAGATTATTTTTATGTTATGCGTTATTTTACCACAATTAACAATTATTAAATGAAATAAAATAAAATAAATTTTAAAGGGAAAAACATGGTATAAGAATCAAAAGTTGTAAACTCCTGTTTTACATTGAGCGACATCTCTGTGCTAGAGTAGGCATAACACAGACCCAAAGATACAATACAATCAGTCAGCCACTGATACTTAAAATCAAGTCATGGTGGGCTGGAGGAAGGGTTTTAGAGATCAGCAAATCCAAGCCTGTTATTTTTTAAATGCTGAAGAACAGAGACACAAAGTGCTTACCCAAGTTCACAAAGCAATTTGTTCTCAGTAAAACAGGGCCACGTGGATAGAGAAAATAAGACTTTCAATTTTTAATTACAATAAAATCAAATCACTTCTTTCTGGGCTAACTGAAGGCACTTGACTGGCTTTTGCTCCAGGGTTCTATAAAGAAGACTAAGAGTCTCATATTGTGTAATAGCATTATTAAAGGGTGTAATTATCTAACAAACTTAAAAGTAGCATCTGTACGTTGGAGCCCAAATCACTTTGCTGCCATAAATTAAGACAATCTCACTTTTCAATCCTTAAACTCCAGTGTCACATTATGGTCTTTGGAGGAAATATGATAACAGATCTTAATTTGGCCTCTCCCAAAAGGAAAAGCTAATGTGCTCAGAATGGATACACTCAACTGTTTAGTTAGGAAAAGGCATTCTTGCTTATTTCTAGCACCAGGTGTTTCCATCACTGTGTCTCCAAGGGTGCAGTCAGAGGTGAAATTAACAGGGTGGCAACTGTCAGGGATGATCACACAGTCTGTCTGGTGTCGCAAGAATAATTAGTCAAATGGCTCAGGGAAAAAATATTCAATAATTATCTCATCTGTTCTCAGGGCTTGGGTAAAATAAATTTACCATCTTCAGATGTAAGAGGTTGCATTGGCCTTGAAACTAGTTATCCCCACAATGCAAATAAGGAATTTGAGGACCAGAGATATTAAGTTAATTGACAAAGTCATAATGCTAATAAGTAGCATGGCCAGGTATAGAACAAAAGTTTTCTGATTTCCAGTCCAATGCTATTTCCACCTTACCAACACCAATTTTCCCATAGTATTTCTCTGGATACAGCAAGACTGGGCCAAATCCTAACTCTCACTGCTTTGCTCATATCCCCTGCCATGCTTAATGGACTCTAGCACCATTAGGCTTAAAAAATTAAAAAAAAAAAAAAAACTTAATGTAACCCAGTCTTCTTTGCAAATTAGGTACTCATTAAATGTTTGCTGAATGATTATTCTAAAAAGTTTCTTCTTTCCAATTTATAATGAAATTTCTTTTCCTAATTCCAGTCACTTTGTAGAAATGTCTATTTCTCCCTTCAGTTTTGCCAGAATTTGTCTATTTTGGGGCACCCTGGTTAGATGCATCGATATTTATGACTGTTATGGCTTCCTGGTGGATCATCCCTTTTATTAATATATAATGGCCTTCTGTATCTCTTATAACTTTTTCGCATTTAAAGTCTGTTTTGTCTGATATTAGCATAGCTACCCCTGCTCTTTTCTGGTTACTATTCGCGTGGAGTATCTTTTTCCAACCTTTTACTTTCAGTCATTTTGTATCCCTGGGTCTAAGGTGAGTTTCTTGTAAGCAGCATATGGATGGCTCATGTTTTTTTATCCATTCTATCTGCCTGTATCTTTTGATTGGGGAGTTTAATCCATTCACATTCAATGATATTACTGTAAATGCACTATTTACTTCCTCCATTTTATTCTTTGATTTTCATGTCATCTTGGTTTTGTCTGTCTTTTTACTCTTTTGGTTATCCTTTCTGCTATTCTTTCTTCTCTCCAAGCCTCTCTCTCTCCTGTCTTTTTCTTTCAGGTTCTAAGGCTTCCTTTAGTATTTCCTGCAAAGGT
>JAQZBX010047482.1:0-20455 GCA_029593785.1 Cabassous unicinctus
TGGCCCCGCCTCAAGGCGGCCGCCTCCTCCTACCGCCTCCTCCGCCCCTCCGCGCACACCTCTCGGTGCAGATTGCAAAGCTCCTTCCGTTGCGAGAGCTGCAGATTTTGCAAGAGCCAGGCTCGCCCACCTTACAAAAGGAGCGCCTTGTGTCCTCTCGCACCCGAGGTCGCAAAGAGCCAGGCGCCTGATTGGGTCACCCCCTCACCGAGACCTGCATGGTCTCCCGGGACCCTCCTGAGTTGCACGTTTCTGCACCGAGGACCGCACATCCCCGTCGCTCCTAGGATTTGCGGTGTTTTGGATACTGGAGGCTTGCAAGCTATACTCGCCCGCCCCTGGGCCGACACTCGCCCGAACCGCAGGAGTGTGCCGCTGACTGGCAGGCCAGCTCTTCGCCTCTCCATGAGCCCGTGAGCCTGGGGGCAGGTGCCCGGCGATGGCGCGGCCCGTGAGCGACAGGACCCCGGCCTCCCTGCTGCTGGGCGGCCCGGCCGGGGCTCCCTCTGGCGGAGGGGCGCTGCTCGGGCTGCGGAGCCTTCTGCAGGGAACCAGCAAACCCAAAGAGCCGACCAGCTGTGAGTTCTAGCCCCCATTTCACCCAACTCGGCCATCCGCTCCCTTAGGGATTCAAGAGCCAGGGTCCACAATCAACCCATCCTCCCAGCCTTTAGCCGTTGAATTTTACTCAGGTGTTTAAGCTCTAGCGCCCTCTCCACCCAGGACCCAAACTACTGGCTCTCAACCCCGTCCGCTCCGAGGACCTAGGAATCCAGGCCTCCAGCATCCCCCTCCCCAGAGACAGAGGACTCCAGACCCCCAGCCCCCTCTTCCTTTTGGTTCTGGGAGTCTGGACCCCCCTGGTCCGGGGAGGACGGAGGGGGTGTGTCTGATGCTCACACGGTAGTGACACGGGCTTGGGCGGGGCTTCCTGGGGTCACATGGGGCCTAGGGATGAGGAATGTGCCAGAGGACTAGAGCCCCTTCCTGCCCTTCCCGAGCGGAGGGGAGGGGGAGGGGGCTACAGTGCTCCGAGGGTGTGTGTGTGTGTGTGTGGGGGGAACTAGAGGCCTTACAGAGCTGTCATTTTTTTCTCTCACCTGCCCAACCCTCCACCTACCCTGTCTGTGCCCCCCCCACCACTGGACTTCCGTCTCCCGTTCTCTGTGTCTCTGTCCCCATCTCTCTCTGAATCTCGGTTCTCCCTTCTTTCTGGGTCCCTGTCCACCCGTTCCCCCTTTTTCTGAGTTTCTGTGTTGCTCTCTTTGGGTCTCTGTCCCTTTCTTGCTCTCTGTTCCCTTCTCTCTATCTCTTTCCCCACGCCCCTCCCCCCGTCTCTGTCCTTTCTCTCTGGTCTCTGTCCCCCCTCTGAGCCTTTGTCCACCCTCCGTCTCTGTCATCCCTGTGGTCTGTCCCCTCTGCCTCTGAATTTCTGTATCTCCGCCGCGTGGGTCTCTATCCCCGCCCTCTCGGGTCTGACTCGGGGTCTCTTCTCCATCTGTCTCTCCTCCCCCCACCCCGCCCCCTCTTCCCCTGGTCCTCAGGTCTCCTTAAGGAAAAAGAGCGCAAGGCGACTCCGCCGGCAGCCACTGCCCCCGGGCCGGGCCTGGAGACGGCGGGCCCGGCGGATGCCCCAGCTGGGGCGGTGATGGGCGGCGGGTCCCCGCGCGGGCGCCCGGGGTCCGTGCCTGGCCCGAGTCTTCTGGCGCCGCTGCTGTGGGAGCGGACACTGCCTTTCGGCGACGTGGAGTACGTGGACCTGGACGCCTTCCTGCTGGAGCACGGGCTCCCGCCCAGCCCGCCGCCCCTCGGCGGCCCGTCCCCGGCGCCCTCGCCCGCGCACACGCCCGCGCCCTCCCCGGGGCCCGGCTCCTGCGGCTCGGCCTCCCCCCGCTCCTCGCCCGGGCACGCCCCCGCCCGGGCTGCCCTCGGGGCCGCCGGCGGCCACCGTGCAGGTGCGGGGACGGGGGCGGGGCCCGGGGGCGGGGCCTCAGGGGGCGCGGCTGTGCGACGCGGGTGGGCCGCGCGCCCCGGTTTGGGGTCGGGTAGCTGAGAGTTGCAGGGAGAGGGGGCCGGATTCGGTGTCCCCTAATGTGCCAGGGACTGGGTCTCCGGGATCCCTAGGGGCGGAGGTCCTTGGGACCCCAAATTCCAGGACGCCTGCCGGGAAGGCGCTATGGTGGATGTTGCTGTGGGCGGATATTCGTAGAGCTGGGAAGTGATGAACTGGCTGAGGGTCCGAAACTCTTTGGCCTCCCTATTGGGGAGAAGGCCGGGGGCTGAGCACAGACTTCTGGCTCCCCAGACATGACGGGGAGGGGAATAAGTTGGGGACCTCGATTCTGGGCCCACCAGTGCGGCGAGGGCCACGACTCCTAGATTCCTGGGAGAGGAGGAGCTTGGGATCCCAGAACACTGGGTTCCCAGGAGACTAGGGGCTGGGAACTGGGATACTTGAAGGTTGGATGTTAAAAGGTGCGAGCTGAGTGAAAGCCCAGGGGGAGGCAGAGGAAAGGCCTGTCCCTCTCGGACACCTTGGGGTGTCCAGGGGCGGGCTGCAGGCCGGGGATCCCCGGGCACACCTGCCCCCAGTCCGACCTCCGGGCAGAGCCAGGCCCTTCCCCTTCCCAGCTGCACATTCCCGCGCCACGTGAGTCCTGCGCTCCCTCCTTCGCGTTTCGCGCATGCGCGGTCACGCGGGGAAGGCGGGGCCTGGGGAACGTGAGGGCGCGGGGCGGGGGTGAGCGAAGCAGGCGCCGGCACGTGACTCAGCTCTCAGCTCGGGTCCTGTGTCCTCAGCTGGCCCCGGCTTGCTTGGTCTTAAAGGGACAGGCACCTCCCCTCGAGCCACCCTGCCAGACGTTCAGAGCTTTCTGTTTTGCTCCTTCCTACTCCTTTGGAACGAGTAGCTCTTAAGAGTCTAACTTAGGTCTTTTCAATGCATTGTATTCTTTTTCTCTGAACAGACTGGGCTTTAGGCTTTGGTTAGGAATTCAGTAAGAAGGATGCAGGGGAGAGAACGGGAAAGAAGCCATCACTATGACTGAAGACCTGAGGTTTTAGTAGACATAGTCCTGATATCTGTGTTACTTAGGGCAAGTCCGTTATACCTAGGCCTCAGTTTCCCTGTTTGTAAAAGTGAGGTTGGCTCCATGGTGTCTCAGCAACTTTATGCCTTAGGGAACCTTAATATTTGGTATTAGGTTGATCCCTGGCAGGCTTTCTTTTAGACCCCAGAAGGACCCTCTGGTGGCAAGAGGAGGGTGGATATGGCACTTGAGCAGGGGTAGACTTAGGGGTCTGTCCTCCAAAAGAAACACACACTCAGATGATATATTCTGTTTCCCTAAGGCCTGACCTCTCGCGACACACCCAGCCCTGTGGACCCAGACACCGTGGAGGTGCTGATGACCTTTGAACCCGACCCAGCAGATCTAGCCTTGTCCAGCATTCCCGGCCATGAGACCTTTGACCCTCGGAGACATCGCTTCTCAGAGGAGGAACTCAAGCCCCAGCCCATCATGAAGAAGGCGCGGAAGATCCAGGTGCCAGAGGAACAGAAGGTGAGCACCGCAGCACGTGGCAGCCAGGCAAATCCCAGCCAGCCACAGGGCTTTCTTCATAGTCAGGCCCGGGCTTCTCTCTGTGAACATCTCGAAGGTTCTCCTGGCCGGCGGCTGAAGATCAGTCCTCCTTGGTGGCCACCCAACAGCAAAGGGTCAGGTGCTTGGGCTTGAGGTTCATGAAGATGCTGTCACCGTGGGACGGGGACTCAGCCAACCCTGCTAGGCCCATTGTGTAGGCTTGAGGCTTCTCCTATCATCTGGGCCTGAGGCCCTCACTGAGGCCAGCTTCAGGCTCTGCCAGGCCCAGCCTCCTGTAGCAATAGAGCCTTGGCCTGTCTCTCCTTAGCAGCCAGCCAGGCTGGGGCAGGGCTTATGGTCTCTGATTTGGGGCGTCCTGTGGAGTGACAGCTCCTCCTAGGATGCAGACTTTGCCAGCCTCTCTAGGTCTTGTGTTCTGGATTTCTCACTGGAGGAAGGTCTGCAGTTCCCTTTTGGAGCCAAGGGCACATTCTGATTTGGAGTGTTTAGGACAGTGCTGTCTTTGCCAAGTTCTGGGGTATCTCCTAACAAGGGGCACCCAGGCTTCTCAGAAGACTTTGCCATGCCCTGGTGAAAGAAGCAGCTAGGACAGGCTGGCTGACTCTCCTAGGACAATGGTTTCTCCTGCTACAGGGTCCTGTTGATAGGGTCTGGATTTTTCCTAGCAACCAGGAGCTAGGCTTTTTTTAAGGGAGAGGGTGGTGAGCAACTTGATGAGCTAGGTGGTGTTTGTTACTAAGGGTGCTCTCCCTCCACAACCAGATTCCAGGATTGGAGAACTCTAGGAATAATCCCATGGGGAGTTCTCAGGATAGGTCCCGTTGCTAAGGGGCAACTCATCTAGCAACAAGAGACTGTTGGGGAGGAAGTAGCTCCCTGGTCCCAGTTCCAAGCCAATATGTCAGTCAATGGCCATGGGTAATGGGACCACTTAACCCTGACTTTCATTTGCTGAGTAGGAATGAGGTTGCCTTGGCAACCAGATTCTCAAGAGGCCCATCTTTGAGAGGATTTTATAGGACTCCAGACCCCATGGCTAGGAGCCTCGGTCTTCCTTAGCAACCATGATCTGGAAAAGTGATGTATGGGGCAGTGCTTTTCACTGGGAGAAGCCCTCAGACCCTGAAGGTCCTGTTGCTAGGCAACAAGCATCTTTACCAACCAAAGAGCTAATTGCAAGCCCTTTTTCAGGTGGGGAGGGCTTGGGTCTGTTTTGCACAGTGGAAACTAGAAGCCCAGTTGTTTCAGAGTGGAGAGTTTCATGCCTCAGCTGTTGCTAGGGGGCTGCCCTCCTTAGCGACCAAGGTTCTAGGAGGACAAACCCTTGGATACCCATCCCAGTGGAGACCCACTTATCCTTTAGGACCCCCTAGTGGACAGGAAGCCCTGGGGGTCTCAGAAGCCCTCTGGGCCTTGAAGGCATGCCAAGCAAACTGGTGCCTCCCTTCGTCTCTTGCTGGAACTTGGACCACTCTGGACCTCAGTGCTCTCCTTCCTCCCACCCCTAGGATGAAAAATATTGGAGCCGGCGGTACAAGAACAACGAGGCAGCCAAGCGGTCCCGCGACGCCCGGCGGCTCAAGGAGAACCAGATCTCGGTGCGGGCGGCCTTCCTGGAGAAGGAGAATGCCCTGCTGCGGCAGGAGGTGGTGGCCGTGCGCCAGGAGCTGTCCCATTACCGTGCTGTGCTGTCCCGCTACCAGGCCCAGCACGGGGCCCTGTGAGGCTGCAGCTCCCCGGCTCCCCACCCGATGGAGCTCTGCTCAGACTTGTGTCCTGACGCCCTCCTCCCTTCCCGCCCTGTGGCCACTGGGCCGTTTAGCTGGATGCCCCAGGGACGTGACGATGCTGATAAATACATTTATATTTTTAAGAAAAAGCGAGCCTCCCGCCTCCCTCGCGGGGGCGGGAAGGGGCCTCTGTGTGTGCCCCCCCCAGCCCATCGAGGATCCAGTCCCCCCACCGCCTCCGTGAACACTATCCTGAATAAATCTTGAGAACCCAGAGCCCTAGCTGTTGTGGGGGAGGAGGACGCAGCTCCCTGGCCCTGGTACCAGGCCCGCGACCCCTAAAAGGCAGGAGCCCCTGTAAGTGCCCAGGGGCTGCCGGATGGAGGAAAGGGCAAGGGTCTGAGAGTAAGGAAGCGAGCGCCTTTATTGCATAGACCTTTTCAATTGCTTTGAAGTCTGGGGATGGAGATGGGGGACGCACGTGGGCCAGAAGACTGGGGAAATGATCCTCCCGCTCCCACCGGCAAGGGAAGAAACTTTAGTGCAAAGAGGAGGGCGGGCCCCGGGGAACCTGCCTCTCCGGGCTGATTGGCCAGTGAAGTGGAGGCCCCGGAGTGGACAGGGCGAGCCCCGGGCCCTGCCTGGCCCACCGCCTAAGGCCTTTCCTAGCGGGTCGCATCCTGGGACCGCGCAGGGGAGGCCTGAGCCCCGCCCTCCCGGGCCCGGCACGACTTTCGGGTTGGGTCCCTTTTAGCAGTAACGGCGACGCCCCCGCGCGACAGGCGCAATCCTGAGACGTGGGCCGGGACCCCGCCATTGGGGCCGCCGCCCTAACTCTGGCAGCTAGGCCCCGCCCCCAGCCCCGCCCCTGGAATGTAGGCCCCGCCCCCGGCGGGCTCCAGCTGGGTGTGAGGCTCAAGGTTTCCGCCCGGGGCCGCCAGGCCGCCCGGTGAGCAGGGTGCCGAGGCCCGGATGCACCTGGGCCTGCAGCGGCCCGTACTCCACCTGCTCGCCGTCCACCGTGAGCACGCCGCGGGGCGTGAGCGGCTCGAGGCGGAAGGCGTGGGCCGCAGCGTAGCCCAGCTGTGGACATCCCACGGCGAAGTGGCTCCCGCGCTCCATGGCCAGGAAAAGGCGCAAGAGCGTGGCCCGGGAGATGCCGCCACGCACCCAGCACAGGTGCACCAGGCCATCGTCAAAGCGGGCGTGAGGAGCTGCCACCATGTCAGCGCCCAGATGGCTGGACGAGATGGCCAAAATGAGCACAAAATCTTCCTCCAGCGTCACCCAGCCTGGCGGCAGCGGGGTACCCAGAGGAGGAAGCAAGTGGTCTGGTGGGCCACAGGTAGAGTTGGCTACTGGGGCATCAGCAGAGGGAGAGACCCCAGAGGATACGGGCATTTTCAAGGATCCTTCAGTGATGGATGAGGGTAGAGCTTCTCCTGGGGAGCCAGGGGGTGAGGGTAGCAGCAGGTCTGGAGACAGAGGGGCATCCCCAGCCCCACCCCAGTCCCTAGCCACCTCTGGGCCCCCACCGTTGAGGGATGGGATGGGCAGGGGTTCAGGGGAGCCAGGGGAACCCAGGGGATACTGAGACAGGGGAAGGGGCAGGTCAGACACTGAGCGGTGCAAAGGTGAGTGGGCCAGGGGCGGGGCTGGGCCTGGGGCCAGGGTCAGGGTCAGCTCTGACTTGGCACGGGGCAGGCCGTGGGTGGGAGTGGGTGAGACAGGCTCCAGGGTGGCAGGGAGGTAGGAGAAGCGTCCACGGTAGGTGTGTAGTGTGGCCAGGCCCAGTATCGTGCCCAGCGTGAAGCGGGCACTGCCCAGGGCCCTGAAGCGCTCGCTCTGGATGTCCACGTCTGACACAAAGCCCCAGGCCACAGCCAGGAAGGAGAAACAGCGGGTGCCCGAGGCCAGTGTCACTGAGAGCAGGTCCAGGGGGCACCTGCCACCATGGCAGAGCAGCAGCGAGCAGTTGAGCAGCAGGTCAAGGCCCAGGGCGGGCTCGAACCTTCAGGGGGGTGGGGAGGGGAGGGGAGGGAAGAGCAAAGGAGGTGAGAGACGCAGCAGAGCCCGGGAGCAGAGCTCTGGGGACGTGGGGGCATGCCCTCAGCCTGCCCACTGCTCTTTGGCAGCCTCCATACAGCCTTTTCTGATGGGGCCAGGCTCCTTGTTGCTTTCCTTCTCTATTCGCTCGCCCAGTGCCTGCTGTGTCTGCCACAGTTCTAGGCTCTAGGGATACAGCTGGGGACAAGGCAGGCAAAAATGGCTCAGCCCAGAGCCATACTGGGCTGAGGCAGATGGGCTGAGGGGCAGAAACTGTGTCCTCCAGGTGGTCCCTCCTCCAGGTGGGCCCTCCCATCGCTGCATCCTCAGCTTCAGGCCTCGCCCGAGGCAGGAGCCCCAACAGAGGTCCAACCTACCCCCCATGGTGGTTCACTGCTCCCGCCAGCGCGTTGCCCGAGCCGCAGGGGAGGATGCCCACGGGCATCTTCACGGCCTCCTCCCAGTCGGGGCGCTCCAGCAGCCCATTCAGCACCTGCAGGATGGGAGACCCGACACCTGGGTCCTGGGCCTGGCCTCCGGGGTCGCCAAGGGCTCTGGGCTGGGGGCAGAGGCTCCTGCCCTACCTCATAGAGCAGCCCGTCTCCTGAGATTGTGATGATGCCGTCCCACTCACTCAGACTTATCCCCTGGACCAGCTCCCGGGCATGATTTTGTCGTTCTAATGTGAGAAACCAGGTGAGGCCGACTACCCCCAGGACTCAGGAGATCTGCCCCCCACCCCCGCAACCCCCAGGACCCGAGACTCAATCCCCACCCCCACTCTCTCTTCGCTTAGACCCAGGATTTTAAGTTGGGTCCCCCAGACCCCACTCGGATTCTGACACAGCCTTACCTGTCTGTATGAGGTTGAAGGACAGTCCAGCTTCAGAAATCATGGGCACCACATGGTTCTGACACCATTGCCAGGCCAGGCCCCGCCCCCCAAAGGGATTGACCAAAAGGAGCAACCTGGGTGCCCGTGGCAGAAGCTCAGGGGTGATCTCTGCAGAGAGAGGGGAGGGTGTCTACAGAGGCCAGAAACCCAGGCTCCTCACCCCAGAAGCAGTAACTTCCAGCAGTCCCTGATGGAATCGGTGGATGGCTGGCACAGAGCTTGCTAGGAGGTGTAGTTCATTCTCCGGCCATCAGCTGCCAGGCTCAGGAGTGCAGCCCCGCCCCCAGCCCCAGGTGCTGAGAGAAAAGCAGGGCTTGGGTGTCTAATCCCAGTGCCCTTTGGACCACATGTGAGGAGAACACAAGGAGCTGTGGTTTCCATATCCCTCCCCTGCACACCTGGAATCCAAGATCAGGTTACTCCGGTGGGGGGGGCTCCCTCCCTGTCCCAGGACCCTGGGGCTCCAAGGCCCCAGTAGGACCCTGGAGGACCAAGGAGGGTCCAGCAGATGGGGACCCTGGCACCTTTCCCTTCCTGCTTCAGCTGAGTACCCTGGGCGGGGGCCTCCACCAGGAAACCTCCTCTGACCCCCCCACCGGCTGGATGAGCTGCCACCTTGGGTGCCTGGGAACACTGTTAGCACTTTGATGGGGGCTGATCACTGATCACTTCCTTGTCTGCTGCCTCCACCAGCCTGGGAATCTCTGACTCACCTGTGGTCAAGACCCATGAAAGGGAGGAGGGGACAGAGACCCAGAGGGGAGGGGTCTAAGACCCGGGGTGGGGTGGGGTGTGTGCAGACAGAAATCTAGTGAGAGAGTGGCAGATGTCCTCTCTCTCTGTCTGTGCCTTCTGTTCCTTCCCTAACCCGTCCCGGTGTGCTTATCAGTCAACAGGGACCCAGAGGGAGACATCAGACAGACAGACACACAGAAAAGTCGAAACAGAGCTGCCCACAGAAGGAGATGTGGAGACATTGAGGTAGGCCTAGGGCAGGGCAGTCGCCCAACACCTCACCCCCATCCCCAGGCAGTGGCAGGCCACGGAGCAGACACATGAGAGCAGTGGCCCAGCGCTGGGCCTCAGCGCGGTTCTCTTCGTAGGTGGCCGCCCTGTCGGCCCGGAAGGTGCGTGTGGCTCTGCGCCGGCCCCCTCGCCGGCCCCGCGGGTAGGTGTAGATGCTGAAGTAGGCTGCTGAGTCCGAGGGACTGCAGCTCCGCAAGGTGCAGCAGCCTGAGACTTCGGCCAGTGGGACCAGGCCGCCCCGGGGCCGGGCTTCGGGCTTGGGGCGCAACCGCTGTATGTGCAGGGCCTGTGGCGTGAGGGTGAGAGCGAAGCGGGGGCCGTGGGCTGGGTAGGAGCCAAACTCGCCATGCAGGAGTGGGGTGCTGGCGGTCAGTGGAGGCAGTGGCGGGGCCATGGCCCTTTCCAGGGCGCTCCTGGGCCCGTGGCCCTGGCTCCAGGTCAGCTCCTGCTCTGGCCTCTGTGGAGGAGGAGGGCAGGGGTCAGAGTCCATGACCACCTTCGGGTGGGGAGGGGAGAGGGGCAGGGCCTGTGGATAAGAGGACACAACGAGGGCGGTGACAGGTGAGATGGGAGCATCAGAGACAGACAAGCTCAGACAAGTGTGGGGGGACCCTGAGGACACGGGGCAGGGAGGGCAGCTGGTCTGGAAGGTCAGCCTCCTGGAGAGCCCAGAGACCCAAGCATGCAAGCATTTGTTTGTTCATCCCCCAGATGATTACCCAGTACACCCTCTGTGCCAATCATGGGGCTGGGCCCGGTAAACACGGGGGAACAAAGACAAAAGCCCCCACCCTCATGGAGTTTATATTCTAATTGGAAGACAGAGAAGGGAGATAAGTAAAGGACATAGCACACTGGATGATGATGAGGGCTTTGGGGAACACAGGGCAGTGGAGGGGGATCAGGATGATGGAGATACCCTACCCAAGCCAGAGAAATGTACAGTCACACATGACGTTGCCTCCAAAGGGACAGTAAGGCAGAGAGAGACACTCAGACACAAAGAAAAAGAGGAATAAGACCTGAGAGCCAGAAAAACAGGGCAGGAGACCGGCAACATCAAGGAGATGAAATCCAGGTTGAGGAAAGATACTTAGGGATGGAAGTTGAAAACTGGGGGCTCCAGGAAGCCGGCTGAGGGTCAGAGGGACATGAGAGAGGTAGAAGGGCAAGAAAGCCGGAGCAGAGAGGAGAGGCAGGAGGCTGGTGGTGTGGGCAGATGACGAAACTAAGGAAGAGATGCCACACAGAGGGTCTAAGAGGTCAGAGAGCAGGAGGAGCCACATGCAGGCACCTGCGAGGGGCCAGGGCCAAGAGGGGCCCCGGAGCACTGACCTGGGCATCTGGCTGCCTTCTCTCCAGGGAGGGGGTGGGAGCCGGGACTGAGGTCCCCTCCCCAGAGGCCCTGCCCCTGCCCTCTCCCCAGCCAACCCAGAGTAGCGACAGCACCAGGTAGTCTGTGCCAAGAAGTAATCCCACCACCTCCTCCCTGCTCACCTTTGTTCCCCACTGCCCGGCCCAGCTACCTGTCAGACCTGTCCCTCGCCTTCCCGGGGCCCAGAACTGCCCGGACACACCCCCATCTGTGGGGCTCTTAGATGCCACTTCTGACCACCAGCCCCGGGCGGGTCCCTTGGGCCCAGGGCTCCTGCTTCTCCACTTCCCACTCTCTGCACTGACCCCATTCTGGGAGCCTCAAATCAGGCTCAGGCACAAAACCCTAGGCCTCTCCCAGGCCAGGGTCTCTGGCCTAGTCTCTGTCGCCCCGTCCCCCACAGGTACCCCACACCTGGTCCCCAATCCATAGGCCTGGTCTCTGTCCCCAGGCCCCCCGGCCGTGCATCCCTCCCTGGGTCCCTAAGTCCCGTCTTGGTTCTCCATCGCCCGCCCTCGGAACCCCTGTGCCGAGCCTGCGTCTCCGTTCCTCTTGGTCCCTCAGACCCCCAGACTCGGGTACCTGCCCCGACCCCCGCACCCTCCTCACACGCCGGGTCCTCCTCCAGGCGGTCCCCTGGAGTTAGCACCAACCGCCCCCATGGGACCTGGGCGACAGGGGGAGGGTGTGCGTCCGCTCAGCCAATCGTCGCGCGGCCGGGCCGAGCCACACCAATGAGGGCGCGCGGGGGGCGGAGCCAGCCGACTCGCGAGCTTGGCGCAGGGGCCTGCGGCGGGAGACCCGAGAGCAGGGCGGAGCGCCGCGCGTCGCGAAACCGGCCGCCATCGCAGGTGCGGGCAGACGCGGAGCAGAGAAGCGTCACGGCCTCACAGCCAGCGCCTCTTGCCGCCGTCTTTGGTGAGGGCAAGGCGGGTGTGTCCCATCTATTGGGTTTAGAAGAGAGAAGGGGCGTGGAAGAGGAAGCTTTCAGCTCGAGAGACAGAGAGCGCAACCCCAGGACAGGAACACAGAAACAAAAGCTCAGAGACACGCAAAGGGGAGAGTAACATACAGTAACCCAAACACAGAGCGAGACCGGCAGAAAAAGACAGGGAATGAGAGTAAGAGACTGGGGGAGGGCAAGAATGAGAGGCAGAGGTCTCTATTTCACACAGTTACAGAGAGTCAGAGACATTAAGAGACAAAGCCAATGAGAATGAGCAAGGTAAGGACAAAACAAAGACCACAAAATGACAGACACCGAGAAACACAGCAACAGACTCGCCTGGACCAAAGCTTATCTACCTTGGACTCGAATCAGAGCCAGAGGCAGCGTGAGAGAAACGTCTGCTTAGTAAGTGATTCAAAATCACTTGGCAGGATTGCGACACAGCTGAGAAATTGGGAGACCTCAGAGAGGAGGGGCAAATGAGGGGAGAGAATGTTGGGGGCCCAGAGGCTGAGAGGCACTGAGACTGAGAAAGGCAGAAGGCAAAGATGATGACAGAGAGACAGAGGCAAAGACTTGATGAGATTGAAAGAAAGCAAGGCAAGCATGTATCAAAAAACAGAATTACAGAGAGAAAGACATGCAGAAAGAGACAAATGGAAGTTCATTTACTGCCAAACAATGTACCTTGCATCCAACCCAGAGTAGCAACAGCACCATGTAGTTTGTACCAAGAAATAATCCAGAGAGGGGGATGGAAACCCAGTGAGACGGAGAGACAGGGAGACATATATCCGAGCTTGTGACCCCAGGAAAAAAAAAGGCAGACAGACCAAAGAGGCTGAGACTCAAAGATACAGACCAAGTCACAAAGACAAGGGAACAGGGAGAAAGAGGAAAAGGAAGCAGAGATGAGGACCTCAAGTGCCCACAGACTTGCTGTGTGACCCCAGGGAAACCTGTGGCTTTTCTGGGCTTCGGCTGCCCTGTCTGTGAAATGTAGAGAAAGCTGGTAACACCTGCCCGCCTGGACAGGCAGGTCTAGGATGATGTGTCCCGTGGCATCCAGATCTTAGGTTACCTGGTCCTGCTGCTCCTCTGCTTCAGTGTGTCCATTCATCTACCAGCCTGTCACCACAGCAGCATGACCCTGGGCCTGGGTCTGAGGCCACAGGGGAAGAGCAGCAAGGAGTCAGGCCTCACAGTCCGGACCTGACCTTGGGCTCTGTGAAGAACAAGTGAAGTGATTAGGAGTATGGAAAGCAGACAGCAGGAGGCTCTTCCAGGCTGACTGTGTCGGGCAGGAAGACCCTGGGCCTCCCTGAAGGAGGAGTGAGGGGGATGCACATCTTCATCATCGCCCCAGCCAGTCTGTCTGGCAGTGCCCAGTAAGAGCCAATAAGAAACGCAAATGGCACATCTTTGTCTTAAGCAGTGTTATTAAACTCATAATCCTGGGAATCCTCTTGTGTCATAGGTCTGTTATCATCCCCTTTCTGAAGATGAGGAAAGTAAGGCACAGAAAGGTTAAGTAGGAAAGCCAGGATTTGAATTTGTTTACAGCTGACAAGGCACTATCTCGCTGTCTTTCTGCGTCTCTGCTTCTCTGGATCTGCATCTCCCCGTCTAGGTCTCCATCCCACCTTTGGGCCTTCATTTCCCACCTCAACCCTCTCCGCCACCCCCACCCCCCCAACCCGCCTCCGTCCACGCCTGTTTTTTTGTCCTCCCATCTCCGGGCCTCCATCTCCACTCCCCCTTCATCTCTGTATCCCTTTCTCCAGGTTTCTCCCCTGCTTTCTTTTCAGTGCGCATCAAACTCGCTGGGCCAGGTGAACCTCTCCGGCTGGAAAAAGCAGACCCAGGTTACGAAGTCTGGACGGGAGTCAGGGATGGGAAATACAGGATGCTATAGACTCGGCTGTAGCAAGAAGATCTCGAGTTAGACCTCAAGTAGGACTTCCTGAGCTGCAGCCACGCCTGGGAAGTGCAGTCGGAAAATAGGCAGAGGCGAGTCTGATAAGGAAAAACTCAAAGCTTAGGGTGAGAGGTTCCCAAGGCTCGGACCGGCCCAGTCAGCTCCGCCTCCTCACCTCCAATAGTCGGCCCGCCGGGTCCTCCAGACGCCACTGAGAGGCTGCCGGCGTCAGGCCAGAGCGTCACCGCACAACACGTCCTTCTAGTTCCACACGGCATCTCTCTCGCTCCCAGAGCCCTTTCTTCCGGAAGACTATCGAGAACAGTGACTGCGGAGGGCCAGAGAGGCCCCAGGCCTGCTGGCCCTTCTTTCCGCGACGACGTGCTCTTTCCCCGAGCCCTGTTCCGGAAATCGCCATCTAGTCGGTCCTCCAATTCATCACAGAGAAGCCCGGCTCGTGGTAGAGCGCCGCGTCGCGCCCGTGTGACGTCACGCGAGCGCCACTCTTTGGACGGCTTTCCCCGCCCACGCCGGCCCCCTTCCTCCTTTCTGGACCTGGCGGAGCAAGAGGCGCCATCATGGTGAGCGCGTTTGGCGGCATTCTTGGTTCGCCTATCTATCGCCATCCGACGCGGTCGTGGGCGGAGGACATGCCGGAGGGAGGCAGGGGTCCCCAGTGTGTCCAGGAGAGGCGACTCCCGAAGCAATGAGGGGGCTACTCTGGAGGCGCGGGAAGAGTTAGGGTTGTGTGAGCCCCGGGGCCCGCCGGCACTGCTTTATTATAGCCCCCAATGAGTAGATGAGCAAATTGTGGTATAGGGAGGCTTAAGTAATTTGACCCAGGCGACTGCTCCCGTCGCCACTTGCCTTTGCTGCCTCTGCCCGGAACTGTTACTACCCAACCTAGGGAGTTGGGTTCAGAGTTGAGGGCCAAGGGCCCGGGATTTGGCGCCAGGCCGGTTTTCCTTCGAGTCTCAGTCCTTGACTAACATGTGACTTGCGTAACGCCTTGCTTGCCAGGCCTGTGCCTCAGCTTTTCCATCTGTCTTTTTGGGGACCCGATAATTCCGGCTCAAGAGTTTGTGAGTTTGGAAAAAAAAAAAGAACTCGTAGGAAATGCTTATCACGGGGTTTGGCCTTTGGTGAGTGGTTAGTAAATGCTTAAGTACTTTCGCATACTAACGGTCTTAAAAACTAAAAATTTACTCAGAGAAGTAGGCTGTTGGGGAGGCAGTGTGATGGAAATTGTGGGCTTTCTTAAGTTCCTTTAACTCTTAAGTTGGAGATAATACCAGCTGGCTTGTAGGGTTGCACGAAAAGTAGTTCTTTTTTTTTTTTTTTTTTTTTTTTTTTTTTTTTTTTTTTTTTTTTTTATTTTTATTTATTTATTTTTTTTTTTCGAAAAGTAGTTCTGTCATCATTTCTCAGTAAGTTATAAACAGGGTTATAAATATAAACCCTATTTAGGATCTGCTTCTGATTCGAATCGTCACTCTCCAGGTGTGGGAGCCGGTTTTAGAGAACCTAAATAATGTTTACATTGTTGTAAAGTACAACTACTAAGGGACTTATTTAACCTTAGGTTACGGTGGTTCCTGTGTCAAAGCATTTACATTGTTCTCTGTGCCACATGCTGAAGGCTTTGCATGTAGAATTAGCCCCTCTTTACAGAAGAGTGATGAGGTCCAGAGGATTTTAAGTGCCTTTCCCAGAGGTCTCTGGGTTATGGAGCAGTTGTCCAGCTCGATCTTGGGGATATTACAATATGAGGTGAGTTACTTGTCAGCTCCAGCATTGGGTTCATGGTCACCCCTTTTGTACCCACAGGGAGTTGACATCCGTCACAACAAGGACCGAAAGGTTCGGCGCAAGGAGCCCAAGAGCCAGGACATCTACCTGAGGCTGCTGGTCAAGGTGAGCGTGGGGCCCAAGATCCCTGGGAAGGGCTGTACCAGACCTACACCCTGGGACCTCTGTTCTGGCATGTGGCCTGCAGAGCAGGCTCGCATCTCGGCTTCTGTCCCTGTGCCCAGAGCTTCCAGGGACTCATGGTTTTCCCCCTCTGGGTTGTATACAGCTGGGGGGTGGGGACGAGATTTAGGGATCCCTGGGCCAGCTCTGTGGCTATACATGAGACCATACAAACAAATGCTTTTTCTCCAAACCGTGGTTTCTTTCCTCCTTTACTGGAAGGTGCATGAGTGCAGGTTGCCCAGGTTCTCAGCATCCCCTTTCCCCTCCCCTCTAGCTGTACAGGTTTCTGGCCAGACGAACCAACTCTACCTTCAACCAAGTTGTGCTGAAGCGGTTGTTTATGAGTCGTACCAACCGGCCACCCCTGTCCCTTTCCCGGATGGTGAGTGTTGGTGCGGGGAGTGCAGCAGGTGTTGGGGGACACTGGGGTTTGGCTGGGGCTGGGGCTAGTGGCCATGGTGCCAGGTGGTTTATTGCACCCAGTGGTGGGTGGTGGGTACAGAGCTCTTGTACCCACTGAATAACCTTGGGCAGCTCATCTGGCCTCAGTCTCATTTCCCCAGTTTGAAGTGGGATGGTTACAGCGGTTTGCACATGAGAACGCCTCGGGACGCATAAACCACATCTCCAGGGCCAGAGTAGTCTAGGAGAGTGGTTGACTGTTCTGTCCTGTGTTTTCTCACGTGGAGCTTTTTCCAAGCCAGAGCTAAGATGAGCGCCCTGGTCTGGGAGGTGCGGGGTGATGGGTTTAGCCCCATCAGGGCACAGCTGCCCTAGTGAGAAAATACCAAAACAGGGGAAAAAAAACTTCCTAAGAATTCCATTATGGACAGCAAGTTTTTCTGGGCCAAATGATTTCATGAGGAAAGTTTTTCTAGTTCATTTATAGATTAGAGGACATCTCAGTGACCTAGACTTAAAACACTCTGTCGTGCACGGGAAGATATAAATTGCCTCTTTTGTTGCTGCCTAATTTGAGTTTGCCAAATGATATGTCATTTGCTAGTTTTCAAGAAAACATTTCCCAAGAAATGTTTGGTTTTACACTAAAAAAAAGGAAGACAGCTCATGACTCCAGGATAGTGGAATGCAATTAATAAAAACAATAAGAAGTTAGAAATGGATTATATTCTTGCAAAAGACATAAGGAAAAAATTGCATGTGTATTTCATATATGCTAATACAGTCCTTGGGGTGCCTGAGGCAGAGGGGGGTGGCTTCAAACACCAGAAGGGATTTTTTAGTGTGCCTTTTGCTCCCATCCACCCCCAGATCCGGAAGATGAAGCTTCCTGGCCGCGAAAACAAAACCGCTGTGGTTGTGGGGACCATAACAGATGATGTGCGGATTCAGGAGGTGCCCAAACTGAAGGTGAGTGAGGGAGTTTGTGGTGCAGCGAACCTGGCTCAGATCCCTTCCTTGCTGAGAGGTAGGTGTCCGTGCCTGTGCGACACGTGTGGGACCCACCGGGGTCATTGTTGGCACTTCGTGTCCTTAAGCGTTGGATGACCAGTAGCTCTCGGGTGTGTTGGTCTCTAGACTGGGCGGGGCAGTTGGGGAACGTCCCAGCAGCCCCTGGGTGGCCCCATGGCAGGCTCTGATCCCCCGGCCTCTCCCTCAGGTATGTGCGCTGCGTGTGAGCAGCCGCGCCCGGAGCCGCATCCTCAAGGCTGGGGGCAAGATCCTCACCTTCGACCAGCTGGCCCTGGACTCCCCCAAGGGCTGCGGCACCGTCCTGCTCTCTGGTGAGTGAGGCTTTGTGGCTTCTGGCCTCAGGTGTGAGCTGTGTGACCACTGGCAGTCTTTACTCTCTTGATGGGGGCTGGTTCCTGCCTGATCCATGTCTGTCTTTTCCCATCCTCCAGGTCCCCGCAAGGGCCGGGAGGTGTACAGGCATTTCGGCAAGGCCCCAGGAACCCCACACAGCCATACCAAGTGAGTATATGACCCCGCCCTGCTCCCAGCCTGTCCCCTCTCCACCCCCACTGCCCCAGCCCTGGGCAGCTAGCATCAAGCTGCAGGTTCTCGAGACAGGTGCCGTGGAGCCTGCATTTCATGCCTAGCTCAGGTCCAGGTGCAGGCCCAGCTTCCTACCTGCCAAGCCTTCGTCTTAGCCTGCTTTGTGTCTCCCTTGGTCAGGTGGAGTGAGGTGCCCCTCCCAGGTCTCCAGTACAAGGGTAAGGAGCCTGTAAAATGTACTCACCCTCCCTTCTCTCCCCACAGACCGTACGTCCGCTCCAAGGGCCGGAAGTTTGAGCGCGCCAGAGGCCGACGGGCAAGCCGAGGTTACAAAAACTAGTTTTAGATCCAGTCCTGTTATTAAAACGATTTTGGATGCTGACAGCCTTTTTGTGTCTTATTGTGGAGGAAGAGGGTTTGGGGGCCGGCGGGTAAGGATGCATCTGGGTTGCCGTGGAAGCTGCTGGGGGTGGGGGTGGGGATGGGGGCAGCCTGGAGCGCCCTCTGGCGGTCACTGGGCACCACGAGGCATCTTGACCTGGCTGAGCCAGGTGGATTCCCGCAGTCCCCTCCCCCTGCAGAGGCCCCGTCTCCTTACCCAAGGACCAGGTGTCAGGTGCTATCCACACCTGCTTCTTCCTGTTAGTAACGCCCACCTGGCTCTTCGAGCTGGTGCTGGAGGAGGGGTGCGTGGGAACAGGTGGGCCGCCCCCCCTCCCTTGGGACTGGGAAGCCGACTGGCGGCCTCTGGGTGGAAATGGGTGTGTGCCTCCCAGGCCCGTCCCTCAGACCTCCCCCAGGGGCCGCCCGCCTTGTTGACACTAGGGGCTGGGCTCCCCGGATCCCAGGCTGGAGCCGTGAGGCCAGAGACCCGGAAGAGCCGAGGAAATAGAGACAGGGTGGCAGCCCCTGGCTCTCCCTGCCTGCCAGACCGCTGAAAGGGAGCCGGGGCCCAGAGGCCCGGCCTTGCTCTTCCCTCCCGGCAGGGCCCCTTGCTGCTTTCTGAAGGACGGAGTTGCCTGGGTGGCCCGCGCTGGAAGGAGGGCTCGGGGCCTTGTGGTCCAGAGGTGGGTGGAGTCCGGGGCCTCAGAAGGGGCTGCTGGGGCTTGGGACAGAGATAGGATGGTATAGATTGGTCGTCGTCTGGAAAGGAGGGTGACTGCTGGCATGCAGGCTGGCTCATCCGGGAACAGTTCTGTGGCTGGGGAGACAGGGCCAGCCCGTCCGGGGACCCGAGCCGACGTGCTGGGCCCTCAAATCTAGACGGGCTGTCCAGGTCACGGACAGCTTCCCTGGGACTGGGAAGCCTTGCAGGGCACCTGGCCCTCTGTTGCAGCCACCTGGGGGCTGAGGGCAGAGGGGGTGGGGATCCTGACTGACAGAGAAGACAGGCTGGGGAAGCCGTAGGGCCCAGGTGCATTCCTCCAAGGCCCAGAGATCAGGTCCAATGTGAGACTGGAGGCGGAATGTTCTGGATGGTCAGCTGGTGAGCTGTCTGGCCAATTGATGAGAATCTGAAGTCATCAGAAAGCAATCAGTGGCTGTCAGAGAGGCTGGAGAGGATCAGTAGGATGTGCTCTTGGCTGGGGGCACACAGCGGTCCCCCTGCCTTTATTTAGGAACAGTTGGAGGCAGGCAGGGGCTGTGTCACCTGGAGAGGGCCAGGCAGCCAGCTGGACCTTTGGCTGGGGCAGCTGGGTGGACAGCCTGACCAGTCCGTTGCTTGGGGCAGTCGACTGTCCCAGCAGGGATGACCAGCTGATGGGTTGCACAGTTGGGCACAGCATCCGGTGGTCAGCCTGCCCAAGAGGTGGGGCCAGTCGGCGTGGGGCAGGGAGACCCCAGAGACGAGTGTCGGGAAGGCCAGGGACAGCCAGCCAGTCACAGGGTCGGCTGGAGGCAGTGGGCAGGAGGTCAGTGGGACCTTTGGGCAGTCGATTGTCAGGACGGTTGTGGGGAGCCATTTGGGCGTTCGCAGGGCTGCACTGGAAGCCTCGGAGGGGTGCGTAGCGTCTGCTGTCAGTAGGCCCCACATGGTCACTCGTCCAGAGACAGCCAAACACTCGGGGAGCTGGCCTCACGGTCCCCCCACCTAAGCGGGCACCATGGCAGCCTCCCAGCTGGCGGTGCTGGAAGGAGTGGACTCGGGGCCCGGGGAGCTGCCCCTGACGGAGGCCAGCCCTGGCTTCCTGTATTCCGAGGGCCGGCGCCTGGCGCTGGAGACGTTGCTGAGCGAGGGCGCGGCGGCCTTCGAGGACTGCGTGCAGCGCGAGGGGCTGCAGCCCTTCCTGAGCAGGGATGAGGTCCGGGGCCTGGCCGCGGCAGCTGCAGATTGCACGGCAGTCGGGCCGGAGCCCGAGGGAGCAGTTACCGATGGGGACGTGGGCAGCCTGACCTACTGGCCCGGGCAGTCGGAGGAGCCGGCGCCCGTGCTGCGGCTGGGCTGGCCCGAGGACTCCACCTGGAGGGGCATCACCCGGGCCCGGCTGTATACCCAGCCCCCTGGAGAGGGCTGCCCGCCCCTCAAGGAGCTGGTGCGCCAGGAGATCCAGGCTGCCTGCAAGGTGGGTGCCTCTGGGGCCTGGGGTCCATCCCCCAGACCTGAAAGCCTCACACCCAGGCCTTTTCATCTTTGCCCCACGCCCCGTTGGGAGTCTCCCTCCAGGACACAGGCGTCCTCACCCCCACCCCCGCTCCAAGACCTGAGTGCTATTAGGTGTCCACATCCCCTGGACCTGAGGCCCCCAGGTCTACCCCCACCCAGGCCAGGTGTCTCTACCCTCTCCTTCGGGGAGGGCCCAGGTTTCTCCCCTGCAGCCCTGGGACAGACCGTTGAGCCATCTTAGTGGCCACAGCTTCCAGGCTAAGTGCTTTACCTGGGTGATTTGTCATTCTCACTAGAGCCCTATGAGCTAGGGACTGTTACTATAGAAGCTCACTGAGGAATAGGGAAACTGAGGCACCGGCAAGTTACGCCT
>JAQZBX010047483.1:0-20450 GCA_029593785.1 Cabassous unicinctus
AAATAAAGAATGAATAAATCTTTAAAAAAAAAAAGTTTTAACACCAGATTTGCATTGCTCGAAGACAGAATTAGTGATTCCGAGAACAGAACATCTTAACTGGAAAAGACAGGAGAACAGAAAGAGGAAAGAATGAAAAAAAAAAGGGAACAGTGTTTCAGGGAAATGAATGGCAACATGAAATGCACAAACATACACGTTATCGGTGTCCCAGAAGGAGAAGAGAACAGAAAAGGGGCAGAAAGAATATTTGAGGAAATAATGACAAAAAACTTCCCGACCCTTATGAAAGGCATAAATATGAATATCCAAGAAGGACAACACACCACAAATAGAATAAATCCAAATAGACCTACTCCAAAACACTTACTATTCAGAATACCAAATGAAAGATAAAGAGAGGATTGAACATTAATGGATTGAACTCCCCAATCACAAGACACAGATTGAGAGAATAGATTTAAAAAATATATGAGCCATCTATATGCTGTCTACAAGAGACTCACTTCAGACAAAAGGACACAATCAGGCTGAAAGTGAAAGGCTGAAAAAAAGGTGTTCCAAGCAAATAGTAATGAAGAAAATCTGAAGTAGTGATTCTAATATTGGACAAAATATAGTTTAAATGCAAAACTGTTATAAGGGATGAAGAAGGTCATTATATATTAATAAAGGGGGTAATTCCCAGAAGAAATAACTATAATAAGTATATACACACCTAACCTGGGTGCCCCAATATACATGAGGCACACACTGGCAAAACTGAAGGAAGAAATAAACATCTCTACAATAATAGTTGGAGACTTCAATATACCACTCTCAGTATTGGATAGAACATCTGGACAGAGGATAAAGAAATAGAGAGCTTGAATAATATGATAAATGAACTAGACTTAACAGGTATTTATAGGGCTTTACACCATAAAACAGCAGGATATACATTCTTTTCAAGTGCTCATGGATCATTTTCCAGGATAGACCATATATTAGGTCATAAGACAGGTCTCAATAAATTTTAAAAGACTGAAATTATACAAAGTACTCTCTCTGATCATAATAGAATGAAGGTAGAAATCAATAACAGACAGAAAAATGGAAAATTCACAAATATATGGAGATTAAACAACACACTCTTAAATAATCAGTGGGTCAAAGAAGAATTTGCAAGACAAATCAGTAAATATCTCGAGATGAATGAAGAGGAGAACACAACATATCAAAGGCAGTACAGCAAAGGCAGCACTCAGAGGAAAATTTATAGCCCCCAATGCTTACATTTAAAAAAGGACTAAAATCGAAGACCTAACTGTACACCCAAAGGAACTAGAAAAGGAACTGCAAAGTAATCCCAAAGCAAGCAGAAGGAAAGAAATAAAGATTAGAGAGTAAATAAATGAAACTGAGGGAAAAAATAAGAGAAAATCAACAAAACCAAAAGCTGGTTCTTTGAGAAGATCAACAAAATAGACAAACCGTTAGCTAAAATGACTAAGAAAAAATAGAAGATGCAAATAAATAAAATCAGAAATGAGAGGGGGGACATTACCACTGACCACACAGAAATAAATGATCATAAGAGGATACTATGAACAACTGTATGCCAACAAACTAGACAGCATAGATGAAATGGATAAATTCCTAGAGACATACAAACAACCTACACTGACCCTAGAAGAAAGAGAACTCAAAAACCAATCACAAGTAATAAGATTGAAACCGTCATCAAAAGCTTCCAAAAAATGAAAAGCCCAGGCTTTATAGTTGAATTCTACCAATCATTCAAAGAAGATCTAATACAAATCGTTAAGATGTCAATTCTACCCAAACTGATTTATAGATTCAATACAATCCCAATAAAAGTCCCAATAGCCTTTTTCGCAGAAATGGAAAAGTCAATTATTAAATTTATTTGGAAGGATAAGGAGCCCCAAATAGCCAAAAATGTCTTTAAAAAGAAGAATGAAGTTGGAGGACTCTCACTCCTGACCTTAAAGCATATTAATTAGCTACAGCGGTAAAAACAACATGGTACTGGCATAAAGATTTCAATGGCACACACGGTTCATGGCATTAAATAACCTTACTGACAACTGGAATGCTCAAAACATTTAAGAAATGAGCACATTTTTATTCTCTGGAAAATCATCTGGCTTTGTTTAGAAAGTATCCAAAGAACATGATCAACTCAGATCTCCCAATCAAAATGCCAAAGGAATCTCAAAGAATGACTTAATGTACATAGATGGAGCAAGCAACTTGTTCAGAGCTTTAAAAAGTGAGGAACTTTGGGATTTCTGTGATCACAGGGTTCATTCCCTAATGTCTAGTCTGTAAGTCAAAATTCATAGCTTCAGATATATTTATATACCATATACACAAGTCTCATTTTATTCCCTCTCCTATACATCCACATGACTCTCTCCCATTTGGAGAGTCTAAGATAGGCTGACACTTGCCCATCAAAACACCACAGCAATGGCATGGCATACACATCTCTGGAGAAATCATTTCATAGGTAGCGATATGCAGCTTTGGCAAAATTAAACCAAGAAAGCTCACAGATGTCTGAAGATGCAGAGAATTAACACAAAACCCCAGACTTCCAAGTAAGTGGATTGCCTACAACTACTTGGCTAGACTACAGTATGGATCTACCAGTATGACATCTGAAAATCTTCTTACACAAAAAGGACTGGCATGATAGTCAGGCAGTAGCTTTTTGTTTTTCTTTAACCAAGTGAAAAGAATAACCAAATACATTATATTTAAATATATAATGGTAGAAACAGTATAAATGCAGTTTGTCAGGTAATTCCATAATCAGAACTGTTATATGGCTTAAATTCGGGAGTATTCAAACTTGCTGTTGTAAAGCAGTATAGTGAATTGATTAAAAGCCCTGGAGACAAACTGTCTGGGTTCAAACCCTGGCTCCATTTTTTTTTTTTACTAGGTATGTGACTTGGGGCAAATTTCTTCCCTGAGCTTCACTGGGCTCATCTGAAAACAATGAGGAAAGAGTAGTATCTCCTTTATTGGGCTGTTACGAAGTTTCAGTGAGATAACCCCCATGAAGCTCTTACAACACTGCCTAGTGCATAGAAAGCACCGGATACATGTTAATGTGATAGTATCCTTGTGATCTGAGTAAAGGGCTTACCCTGAACACTATGGCTGCAGTCGCTAACTTAGCACACGTACAAGTTTCCATCATGCTCTCTTTAATGCTATTCTATGCTGCTGTGCGGATTTCTTATTGCAAGAGGCACAGAAAATGCTTGCTATGGGAGTTCATTAGTAATATAAATGCCTGCAATTCCTAAGTCCTACTTACCTCCTGCAGGGGAAGTAAAATTACATCCAACTTTAGAAAAACGATAATCATTACTGGGAAATCCATTAAGCAATCTAAATTACAATTCTGATATCAGCATATTTGTGCAAGTAAAATGCATGTTGTGCTACATTGTCATTCATTTGTACATTTTCACATTTTTACCTGCACAAGGGTCTAGCACGGTGTGCAATATAAATATGTCATTCCTTGACATTTTGGACATGGAAAACATCAAAGATTTCCTCTCTTTCCTTGATCAAAGGAAAAAGTCACAAAAGAAAAATCTGGTTTTTAATCATGCTTTTATTTTATTTAACACATTAATGAATTCTTTATGGAAAAAGGAAGGCACATATTTTTAGCTTATAGTGGAAAATCTCAATAACAACGCATTCAGAAGTTCCTTTCATTATCCAACAAATGTAAATTAGTTTCACAAAGTCTTAATAGGTGTCATTTAGGAAAGAGCTGAAACTCAAAATCTGCTTGGTAACATTTCCACTTATTTCGCCTTTCTTTCCAGCTTCTCTTTCTTAATCTCTTGCTATCCCTGACTTTCACATCCCTTCCTTTTTTTGCCCTTGCATCTCATACTCCTTTTTTGTCTTCTAAGATAACTTTTCTTTTTACCTTTTCATTAGTCGGACCTAATTTTGTTGTAGTTAATTTAACACATACCTTTTCAGTATTGTTATTCACTTTGTAGCAGTCAGGTTTCATTTTTCCTTCCCTGCCCCCCACCCCACCCCTTGTCCTTTGAGAAGGATTGCTTGTTGGTGTCTGATGCTGACATAAAGTGGAAGTGACAGCACGTAAGCTGAAAACCAACTCCAACCTCACATCAGCTTTCTGAAGCCAGTGCTCTCCAGGAGAACGTGGTTTCCTTCCTCTCTAAAGATGGAAAGACTTGGTTTTAACTCACTGCAGTTCTACCTACCAAATGGTGCAGGAAAAAATGGATAAATAGTACAAAAATGAAAATAGTTCTGTATTACAGCATATATTGAAAAGTATCTTACTATATATGTACACCATGATGTATGTAATGAAATGTATGTAAATATTTATACACATACAGAAAACCTTAAGCATTTTACATCTTTCTAATGAAATCGAAAGGTAATTCTATGATTCACTTAAGAAAATGGGATTCTGAAATTTTCTTTTGATCTGATTATTCATATTATTAAAAATGCCTGAATTTCACAGGTTAAATGTTTGCCTTGTAATTTAATGTGCCAAAGACCCAGAAATGATAAAATCCATGCTGTATTTCCTGCTGCCATTGTTATTTCTATGGAATGATATTTCATGGAGATAATCACCAACATCGTAACTCTCCCACCCATGTTCATTTTAAAAAGACCTTTGCAATTTTAATTCACACCTAGGGTTATGCTTCTATTAAATTAGAAGAGATTTTAAAGTCTCTGAGTTCATGTGCCTTTCCTGCAAAACTGTGTCAACCACAGGAGAACCTGGTGACAACTCCCTTTCTCTGAATTTGATATAAAGATGGTTTACCTTTGAATCCACTTAAAGTGTGATTAGTTAATGAAGAACTAAAGAGGATACCGAAATAAAATAAAAATAAAGCAGTTTTACCTCACCACCACGTTGAGCACACGCACTCAGGATTAGCACAGGGCACGGTGGTCAGGCCCCTGGCTTCTGCCTCACCGCTCCTCCTCTTCCTCACTCACTGAGCTTGTACCAGACCCCACATTTGGCCTGTGGCCCCTCCAGGAGCTAAATGGAAACAGTCTGACACCCCCGCACCTTTCTTTGCAGAAGTTATTGACCCCAATTTTCACAATAAGTTGCTTTAGAAATGCATTTGTTTTTGAAAGGTATCCAGAAGAAAAACGCCAGCCTTTCCTGAGACAGCTCTTCCTCATTTCAAAACCCAGGCAGAGCACCCACGCTAGGCCAAGGCGGGAAGTAGATCAAGTTTTGTTTGCAGTTTTCTGAAATCATTGTCCAGGTCCCCTTTATTCAACCTGGGCACCTTCCAGAAAACCATGCATTCAGTGCTGTCATCCTGACCACCCCCTCCCCAAGAAACCCCCATGACAGCACGTGCCCAGGCCTGGCTTTCTCGGCTACTCACCAACCAGCCTTTCTTAAGCTTGAGTCATCTACAAAACGCCCATTTAAAGGAAGAAGTTACTCAAACTCCCAATATTTTATCAGCTATGCAATTTTATCAGCTATGCAATTTTCAGCTATGCAACTATGGCTCCTGTGCTACAGCCAAGGATTTTTTTTGAGCTGGACACACTTGCATGACTCAGCATTACAGGGCAGCTCGTCTCCCACCCCTTCTCTCCATTAGACCCCTACCAGAAAAGAGATGTCATTTAGCATAACCCTGCTGCAAAGCCCTCATTAACATATCAATCAGCCCTCTTTTCTCATCAGCCAGAAACACTTAAATATCACTCCTTAAGGGTTGGACACAAACGCAAACACAGCGACATACAGTTATCATTCACATGAACCAGAATTTGTTTATTTCAGGTCGACACTGTTATCAAAACGGAAGCAAGAAGTTAAGATTTTCTGGTGGAGACGTGACGTGTCTCCTGAGACTGAAGACTACGAAGTCCAATGACCACCCTCTTCTCCAGATCCGTCCCTCCATCCTCACTCTCAGCCCAGCTACCATATGGGAAAGCAATGTGATGAGTCAATCCCTCACATGGAGCAAAGCCATACTTTCCAAGAATATTCATCTTTGAAAACTTTTGGAAGGGGTCATAGTGTTTTCAATCCAAAGAGTAAACTTCTAACTCTAGATTCTCAGGCACCATGGCAGGCGGGGGAACATTGTTTTGTTCCCACTGCTGGCTAATGACAACACGTTCCATCCTAGACGTTTCGTTCCTCATTCAGTAGCACTTTGACTAGCCCCTTAGCAGAGAACAGTTCATATGTGTCAGGTGTGATGTCCACACACACGTGCACACACATGTGGCCTGTGTGTCACTCAGGTCCACGAATTTAGGTCTAAGGAGCTCAAAAGTACTTTCCCAGCCCCTGCCTTCTCTTCTTTTCCTACCTTCCTCTGGAAAGATCATAGATCTGGGCCTAAAGGCACAAGCAGCCCTGGAATGAGAACTTGTCTCTGATAAAATTATTTGCTGCTGCTGCAGCCCAATCCCCAAAGGCAGAGAACAGAGTTAAGAGCTGGAGGGAGAACAGTGATGAATCTGTCCCTGCGAGCCCGGCTCACACTCTCGCTCTAAAATGTTTTAACCTCAGGCCAGCGGGAAACAGCTATATTCTATACAAATTGAACTTACCCGTCCTTTTTCCCAGATCTTCCACATGAGATTCATTTTGGAGCCTATATATTTCTAGAAAACTAAGCTGCAAGAAAATAATAACAATCAATAATAGCTACATTAATAACAGCAGCTCACTTCTATTGTGCCAGGTACATGTTGTAAGTGTTTTAACCTATATTTTCTAATCATGAGGTATGTAAAATGACGAGTGATAATGCTGTCACATTTTAAATCTTTACACACAACTACTCCCATAAGTTTAAACATGAAAACTAGAGCCCTGAAAATGCCATTCTGACATTTTGGCTCTGAATAATATTAGCCATCTCTTCATTTATAATTGATCTATTAAATATTGGATAGAAAAATGTTTATTTAAAACATAATGAAATTTTAAAATTATCACCATCCATCTACCCACGTAAGTTAAAGAAGCTGAACTTTTGTAGCCCAAGCCCTTCCCTCTCCATTCAGGGGCAAACACTCTTCTGATTTTTGTCTTGCATTTCTTGATAGTTTTACCAACTCTGTATCCCTAGACATGCAATTGAATTTTATATGTTTTTAAAACCTTTCAAATTCTAACAGAACAGTTAATGCTATAAATGTCCCTCTAAGCAGTGCTTTAGCTGCTTCTCCCACAGATGTTGATACATTGGGTATGCATTATCATTCATTTCAAAATATATTCTAATTTCCCTTTTGATTTCTTCTTCGACCCACAGGTTACTTAGAAGTGTTTTGTTTAATTTCCAAATTTGGGGGAATATTCTAGATAGCTTTGTGGTCAGAGAATATATATTGTATGATTTCAATCCCTTTTACGTTATAGACTTGTTTGATGGCTCAGCATATGGTTTCACATTGGAATTAAAATAGTAAAGTCAACAATAGCATGATTTTGCATAAGTATATTCACTCTGGCTAAATTCATTCAAAATATCAGTCACTTATAGGATTGCTTAAGTAAGTAGAAGCAAGCCATACAACTTAATTTTATTTAATTAGGTGAAAGTTTGACATTTGTGGAAGATGAACAAAGCATTTATTTTTAAGGACATAATTATTCTTTTTTACTCAAAACATTGACTAAAAGAGGCTGAAAATAGTATAATTATATTTCAGATGTACACTTTTTAAAACATCACATACAATATATATCCCTAACATTAATCACTTAATCTTGATGAGCCAAGTATTAAGATATTAAGAGATCAAAAAATGAATTTAAAACTTATCCTGTAGCAAATCAAACAACTAGTATTGGGGATTTTCTTAAGAAATGTCCAGGAAACAAGGAATTCTCCATGGCATCAAAATTTATATTATAAAGGTTATATACAACAAAAATGTAATGGCTTTTCCCCAAAGGTTTTCAAATTTATTACAGGTGAAAAGAGCATATAAAACTATTTTTATATTTCAGAGAAGGATGGTAACCTAAAACAATTGAAAAAAAATTTTTTAATGGAAAACAAACACTCGGTGCTTACAGTCTTACCCAGGGAAAACCATTTAGTTAAGCACATTTCTCCCTCAAGCAATTTAAACACCAGGATTCAGGAGTAAACTTTATTTAGATGAGTTTCTAGTCAAGGCATTGACCTACATAAGTTACATAAATCCAAAAGCTAGGCAATATCTTCAAAGGAAGGAGCTAAGAATGGTTTAAAAAATTTCAGCCTGGGGATAAACAGGAACTAAGAAGAAATACAAACTCTTCCTGAGTATTTCATATCACACAGCTAAGTAGAGAGGATCTTTAATACCTACTCTAAAAACCTCTTTTAAAATGAATTTCCATCAGTATTATGGAAATCACATGCTCTAACTTGGCCATAAGCATGGTTAACTACTCACATGTTTGCAATCACCTTTCAAAACAGATGAAGCTTCAGCGGTCCTTGCACTCCAACAATTTGCACAACATGATATTGTGTGCATAGAGTTGTTGATTTGATTTTGCTCATATTAGTCCACACATCCCTTCGGTGAGCCTGTGTTAATGAAAATTCTCCTTTCCAAAGATTTTTTTGGACCACTATTGCAGAAATCCTGTATCAGAGCCAGCAAACAGCCTCATGCACAAGATCTGCAACTGTACATTTTTCAGGCATTACACTAGATTTTCTTACACAGTTCCCTATTAAAATGGTTTAAATTCCAAACCAAAGCTTGGGAAACAGGGTCTACATTATCTTGAGCCTTTCTACAGCATCTGGCAATAGGACTAGAGTGTTGAAGAGAAAAAAACAAAAGTTTTAAATTCTTACATTGACGAGGCAAATTAATCCTCACAACAGGGACACCTTTTGTTATTATCGAACGCGAAATATTCTTACGACAAAATTTTACAAAATGAGGTTCTGACCTTAGCCTGTGGGTATTTCCCCTCTGCATTCTGCATTAATCCACCTTTAGAGCTAATTCTGTCAAAATGATAAAGGAGAATTGATTTCTTTTGGTGAGGTATACTTATCAATGGAAACTTCTATGCTTTGACTGATGGGGTATTAGAGGAAAGGACCATTAATTGATTTGTAATAAATAAAGCCAAGTCTCCACTTATGACCAGCAATTGATAAACGCAGTTCTTTTGCACTGGTAAATTCCTTTAATCGAAAATTTATAAAGCAGTCCAATTCAAAAGCCACTCAACTTAAATGTAACATAGTGTTATTAAAGCAATTCCCACCAACAGAACCTAGTTAAAGGGCACTCAGCATGGGCATCATAATGCTAAATAAGTTTTAAAGAATTAAAAGTCAAATGCAAAACATCATTTAAATGGGGTATAATGGGAAAAACTTAGGCTCTGCCGTCAGGTGATCTATAATCAAATTCCAGCTTGGCACTTTCTAGGCATTTTACTGAAGCTCTGTGAGCCCGTTTTCTCAGATCCAAAATTTGCAAGCCTCTTCCTTGCAAAGCAATGTATTAAATGAGATAATAAACACAAAATGCCTTGATATGTAGCATACAACAGAATAGTTCTTTGGTTTTTATTAGTATTATTTTTTAGAACAGAACCTTATTGAAAAGCAAATCATTTCAAATCACATCATTTGACCATGTCTACATTAAACTGACAGGGCAAAGTTAAAATGCCCTTTAATGAACTTCTCTAAGACTCTTTTAAGAAAAATTCACCTTTTTTCAGTAATAAAATTTGTGTTATTACAATAGCCTTAATGATACATTAGCTTGTTGTTGTTGGTTTTGCTTTCAGAAAGCAACCAAAAGCATTAGTGGATTTTAAAACGCATTTATAAGATATAGGCATACGTTGCTAAAATCTTCCAGTTACATGGATCTTAACTATCAAGAATTTACAACAGTAAGCAAACACCACTGCTGCTAAGTATTCACCACCATCTCGTCAAAATTGAGAGGTGCCCTCAGAATGAAAACGTTAATGGCAATCTAGACTAAAACAAAAGTTAATTGCTTTTGAATTTCACTTCTTGTAAATACTAATGGAGAAGCAGCATTGGTGCCAGAAGGCTGAAGATGAGGGAAATCAAGTTACCACTTTCAAAAAGCAAGGAAAGAAAAACAAAAGGGAAGAGAGAATCCCAATACTTCACACCACCAGTGCATTTAATGTTGATCCTGGACAAGATTCTTGGCAGACTGTTAAAAGAATGGTTTGTGTCAATCCTGGCAGACAGCGTGGGTTCAGTAGGATGAGACAAACCTCATTTCCTTCTCTGACAAAGCTGGTAGCTTGGCAGAGCAGGGAAATACAGTGGACATAATATATTTGGACTTGAGTAAGAAATCTGACAAGGACTCTCTCACAACAACTCAAAGGATAAGATGTAAAAAATATAGGCTGAATGCTAGAGCAGTTTGTTATACCAATATACAGTTGAACCAAAATGGTATCAACATCCAATCAATGTCATTCTATAAGAACGTCCCTAGAGGCAGGGACCTTTTGTCCTTGGTCTTTTGCTTCACCATTTTTTCTTAAACCAATGACCTGGATAAAGTCAAAGAAGAATTTTTAATCATATTTTCCAAATGCAAAGAAAAAAAATTAATATTTCTATGGTGTGTTATTTTTCCCCAAACACCTCTACATATGCAATTACTCTTTACCTTTACAATTATTCTATAAATGAGTTAGAACATATCATTTTTTATTTTATAAATGAGGAAACTGAGACTTACATTACCCTTTTGAGGTAACAAAGATAGAAAATAGCAGAACTGGGATTTAACCTCAAGTCTTTTGGCTTCACAGTTTGACCAAAACCTGGGAGCAATAATAATTAGAGATACAGGACCCCAAAAGAGCTTGACAATCAGAAGTGAAGGGTGGTCTCTGAGCATAGTCCCAGTTTGTCCACTTGGGTACCATTTTGGCCACATGGGATGTTCTGAAGCATTCAGAAGCTCAGTGTGATTTGTGAGGTGGTAGGTTCACAAATGCAATCAAGCTCATCATATATTATATATATCATTATATATCTAGAGTAACAAGGATTAAGGATCCTAACTGCCCAGCTCTCTTTTGGGCCATACCCCACATGGGTGATGGTATTCCACATGTGGAGTAGATTTTATAATCCCTCTTGTGAGGGATAAAGGAGAACTAGAAATTAGTGATCAGGGTGATGAGGGCTGGGAAGCCATGTCCTGTGGTGAGTACTTGAAGGAATTATAGATGTTACGTAGAGAAAAGGCAACAACGGATAGGAAGCTGTCTTCAAATAGAACAGGAAGTGATATAAGTCAACTATGGTGACATAAAATGAGGGATTATTTATAGGGATCAAATCTATAGGAAGAACTGTGTCTGTTGGCTGTAGTAGTTACTATGGTTCAGGTGGGCTGGCAGGTGACTACACGTGACGTTGGGGAGCAAGACAAACTTGGGACCCCACATCTCTCTCTAACTCCAATGAGGGTGACGTTTGGGGAGAAGGCGGAGCCTTTACCACAGATGCACACTCCGGTCCCAGGAGAAGCTGGAGGAGGAGACCACGTGGGAGCTGGAGGAGGGGTGGGCCCCAGAGCTGCCCCGCCCCAGGGCAGGCCCAGAGGTGAGCGACAGCAGGTGTGAGGAGCACAGGGCCTGGCTTCCCACGCTGCTCTCCAGAGCGTGCTGCCTCCCCCTCCTAAATGGTGCACATGCTCCCCCTGGGGCCAGGCCTCACCTACACGCGGGGAACAGGTGGAGCTATACTGATACATGACTGAGCCATCAGGGATGGACTCAATTAGGTTTCCGACCAGTATAAGCAGATGAGATACCCAAGGCCTCCAGAAGGTAGAGAGTGCTCTGCCATGACATGTGTTCAGGTAACACGGGGAAGAAACGCTGTCAGGAGAAAAACAGATTCAGGCATCAGCTGTGATATTTAAGATCCTTCCCCACACTGGGATACTGTTAATTCTAGTACAGGGAATACAATGGATAAATCAGCCTATTTTGAGAGTAAATTCTCACATAGTGGGAATGTAATCACCACTGCACCAAACAAGAAAACAAATCATAGAAGCTGAAATGCAGAATTTCAAGCCATAGAGTTCATTCAGTAGTCACCAGTAAATTTCAAAAATGTCCACTATAGCCATAAAGCAATATAATTTTTGTCTTTCTGGCATTATGTTAGTCCAGACACCCCAGCCACATGGAAAGCACCTGTGAGTGGTAGACTGTTGCCTACTACAATATGGAAAAGCCAGCCATGTCTGATACAAGGAGGTAAAAATGGTGAAAACATCTCCCCAGACTTTGGGTGCAGCCACCTTTGCTGGGCTGGACCTGGGGCCGCAGGCCTCTCCCTTCCCTTTAGTCTCTCCACGGAAGCTGCATCAGGTGGCCTCTTGTCTCTTTATCCTCCTGTACTAGAGGGAGGAGGGTGGCACAACCCTGGGAGGGAGAATCACGGAGGCAGCTTGTATCTAGAACTTCAGAAGAAACCCTGCTAAGGTGCCTGCTCCTCTTTCTCATCTTGGCAAAGTGCCAACCAAGCCTGGCTTCCCAAGATCCAAGTCAGGAGGTACTTTATCCACCCAACCAAACGGAGGGCTAGGGCAGCCTACCAAATAAGAAAAAAATATGAAGAATTCTCCAAATAGCAAAGGAAAGAATCCACATTTAAGCATATGCTCAACTGCCTATGCCAATAACTTCTAAACTTGTAAAACTTTACGTGCCCTTTGGCATCTAAATCACATACTCTTGCTTTGATTTTTATATCCAGGTTTCTCCTTTCCAACTAATTCACAGCTACTCAAGGTTTTCGCCTCACAGTATCTTATCTTCGGAACTTTTAAGGGCACTTACATGGCAGATGCCATCTTCTGCTTTTTTTCATTTGAAAAATGAACCTCCCAAATTCTCTTCCTGAAATGTTTTCCGACCCTTCCCAGTAGTTTTCTACATCCCAGCTTCCTCTGATCAAGAACCAAAGGCAGATCGTTTTAGGTAAACAGGCAGCCACAGACAGGGTAAAAAGGTCTTAAATCAACACTACCAGCGTGCGCAGGTTGCGGGCAGCCTAAGGGCACGCCGGCGCAGCTCGCTGCCTCCTGCCAGGGGCCGTGCCCAGCTCGGCCACGTGCACGGGCACTGCCAGCCAAGGCCCCCGAACCCGCGACAATCTGCAGATGAATGAAATCCCCAACCATGGCTGCAGTCATGCCCACAGCTTTCTCTCCTTTAAAATCACATTAATGCATCTCAGGCCCTGGGTTTATGGTCTGCGCGGGGTTTTTCTTGACGGCTGAGTTACACCCATCAAGACAACATAACATCCAGACAGCGACCCTGAGGGCCATGTGAGGAGGATTTTCTGATTATGTCATCGAACAGGAAACCTCATGGCGACTCTGGGATTAATGTATTTTCCACTGGAACTGAAAGCAGGCAGGATGTACTCACCGGAAGGGAGAGAGGGAGGGAAAAGCGTTGGTGGGGACGGGGGCAGGGCCCTGAATGAGACGTTTAAAGACATCACACGTGTTTATTCACGCCCGAGGCCTCCGAGCAAATAAAGATTTGAAAACTTCAGGTGAGTGTGGGAACCAGCAGCCTAGATAAGAAGCGGCTACGAACCACCCCACAGAGAGTTTCTCTAAACCGTGGCACCAGTCTCGCTCCAGATGGCATGGAAAATAATTTATAAATGACAAAAGTTCAATGGGTGTACGGCAGCTGTTTGGTCCCGGCTCTTTGGCCACCCACTTCGGTAGAACTGAGAGCTTTCAGTTCAGTCCTGCCTCTCGCAGGGCCTTCCCACAGCCTCAGGACATGTGTTCAATATGTCCTCAGAAAGTAGCTGGCCAAATATGAAAGATTAGAAGATCGAGTTAAACAGAAAAATGAAAATACATACCATTTCCTCTGAAATAGCATAATACCAAGCAGGGGCCAAGAAACAAAAGACTGAGATTTTTAAACCATGCTGTGCAAAAACTCTTTTTTTCTTCATATATACTTACAGCTAGTGTTGTCCATTTTAAATTTCTGTCCTGAGCCCCCCTAAGCACATTTTAATATATACTGCAAAATAAACATTTTCCTTCCTCTTATTCAGTAAGGGTAGCTCAGTTGAGATTCATGTCTGGGCTAAATCAACTACTAAAAGAGAAATGTGAACGAGATGTACAAACTTGCTAAGTTCTTTGAGTTACTCAAAAACAAACTGGTCCATAAAACAAATGTGTGTCTATGTGTGTGTACACAGATATACATAAACCTAAACAGTTTGCTACTTTCAGAAAGCTCATTTCAAGCATGACAAGCACAGTGGTAAGGTTATAGTCTAAGTAGAGAAAATTAGAGTAATAAGTGTTGTGAAGCCCATCTGCTGGCTTGACTCTGGCAGGCACTCATTCTTGATTGACCAAAGAAGATTTCTAAGATTTGGCCTGACCAGGTTTGGGATAGGTTAGAATTTGAAAAGATCATACAGAGCTGTTGTCCTTTGTAAGTTCCCAAACGCAGAAAGCTAAGATTACATCAGTGGAGGCACCGACCCACCGTACTCACCCCTGCTCTAGTTAGAGCTTGTAAAGAATGGGTCTCGATAGGGTCTCTGAAGTGAACGACAGTCCACTTACCCTTTTCATATGCATTGGGTCTGGTAAGATGATAAGGACACAACATTGTACCAGAGCAAAAATATTCACATTAAAAACTAATGTAGAGCGAAAAACCTTAAGTGAACAGGGGAGCAGATGTGGCTCAAGCAGTTGAGTGCCCGCCTCCCACATGGGAGGTCCCTGGTTTGGTACCTGGTGCCTCCTGAAAAAAAACAAAAACAAACAACAAGCAAACAAACAGAAAACCAAGTCAGGGGAGCCGATGTAGCTCAGTGGTTGAGCACCAGCTTCCCACATATGAGGTCCTAGGTTCAGTTCCTGGAACCCAGTACCTTTGAAAAAAAAATTAAGTGAAGATGTTTATAATCACAAAAGATTATGAAGAACAACTAGTGCTAGTTGAAAACAAAATTTTTTCCATGTTCATATTCAACTGCATATAAGCCCTTAGAGGTGTGCCTCATTCATTTTTTTATCATCTGTCAGCTAATTGTGCAGTTTGTGATTGTCTTTTAAACAACACTCTACTCATGTATCAGTGAATAAGAAACAAAGGAATTAGCATAAAAAACAAAATTGTTCTAATATGGTATGCTTGGAGGGAGCAAGATCAAGAAAAATAGTAAATCAAACCATCTTCTATATATTTTTTAACACAATTTTTCTATACTTTCTAGCTGTTACTATGGATAACAAATCAGCAATGCAGAGTAGAGTTTTTCTCAACTGGCAAAGGTATTTGGACACTTACCCAGAGCTGGGTAGCAGATATAGAAAACTGCAAGTGTTAAAATTATCCTTAAGATACTATGAGGATTAAATTTCATAGCAAGGAAATTTTACTTGCTGTGCAAAATATCTCTAGTTAAACAAATTATTCAAAACTCGGGACCAAATATATTCAAGAACGCTGTCAAAGAACAAGGATGCATTGTCTCTTTTCTTTGCCTCAAGGAACTTGGACAGACAGCCACCAGACAGGCTGCTCAGCTCCCTGCTGCCTCATGGGTGGATTCCTGTAGGACAACCTCTTAACTACAAAATCAACTTAAACATGTCATACTGTAACGTAAGCCTCTGTGTTAGGACTTTATACGTAAGTCGTCGGAGTCCACGGCTGCTCCTTTTCCCCGACCACTCAACAAAGAAACAACCGATCAAAATCAGTGGTGCAGTCAGTATATTTAATAAAATTATGTTTATGTGGAATACAGATTCTGAAACAAAATAAAATTACAGTGGCCGATGCTAGAGCAAACAAAATAGTACATCACTGCTTATGTGGTTAAGAAATTAGAAATGTCTCCTAGAATTTCCAAAGTATGCTATCCATAGCAGAATCTCTTCTGTCTATAAGATCTGGCTACCTTTCATGGTAATAATTCAATCCATAATATTTTCATCCAAATAAATTATTAAAAATAGATTATTAAAATGACTCGAGATCAAAACTGTCCAATAGAACTTTCTATGCTTTCCAATCTGGTAGCCCTATCCACATTTAACTATTGAACACTTGAAATGTGGCTAGTGCAACTGAGAAACTGAAATTTTAGTTTTTATTTAATGTTAATTGATTAAATAGCCACACGTAGCTGGTGACTATCATATCATACAGCAAAGCTCTGGAAGGCTAAAATAATAAAGAGAAAAAAATCAATTATTGAGTCCTGGTTCAAAATCATTTTAATATCTAGAAAGGAAGCATAATTTTGAAACTGGAATTACAATCCAATTTCAACAAACCAATTCTTTAATGGGTTCTCAACATCTCTAAGCCAGCTACCATAGAAACCAAGGTATAAGATAACAGGGGGTCATCAGTCTAAAGATGTCTGCATTTTAAAATATTTAGTCATTTGATTTTTTATGAATTGTAGTATTTTTCATACAATATTAGGATTTGCAATGAAGGCAATAAATTATTTTTTAAATGGAAATCATATTGCTTCAGGAGCATTTTGGGAAGGAAAAGTACAATTGAAAAATATTCATTTTCACTTGATTGGTATTGCTCACCCTTAATTTTAAGAATGAGAAGACAGAACAGGCCTTTGTCTAGCACTTTACAATTTGCATTCTTGTATCTTGATAGACTTAACAGTGAGTTGATTTTGTCAGGTGTAAACAGTGTTTTCACACTTCCTATAGAAGTGTGTCTCCGTTATTATTCAACATTTAATTAAGTCATAACACCAGAAAAGACCTGGTAGTGAGTTTAAGCAAGACTCTACACAGCCAACCACAGAAACAGGGTGCTAGATCTTGAGCTGCAAATCATAATTCAGGCAGAATATCTGGTATTGGCAGAAATGAGCACAGCGGAAAGAGTCCAGAAGCAGCGGTCAACCAGGCACGACTGGATCACGGCTCCACAGCTCACAACCTCTTTGTCCATGAGGAACTCACCAATTCTCTAAGACTCAATTTTGTTATCTTCAAAATGAGGATGCAAGTACTGACTTAGTGGAAGACAATCCTGAATAGGACACTCTGAACACAGAAAGCAAAAAAAGTAGGTCCTCTCTTAGTCTCTGCTTCCAAAGAGGCCTTTGGCGATTTCAAGTTGCAAAACTCTGGGAAAGCCACCACCGCCATTCCAAACCACTCTTGGCTGTGTCTGAACAGGTAAAAGCTAATATCCAGCTCTTTCCTTCCTTATCACACAGGCTAAGGAGATCCTGATGCATCTTGCTCATTCCTGTGCTTCAAGATGCCTTGAACCCACAGCGACAGAAATAACCACTTCATTCCAACAGTCTCTCCAATTCCTATAAACATGCTGTTTCTATTTCCTCAGATGTTGCCAGATATTAGGTTCTCTCTCGGAGGAGAGATTAATGAGGCAAGAAGTGGACATAAAGTTACATATTCTGAAAAACATTTAGGCTGAAAAGAGTTTAGAGACCATCTAGTCTAACCCTCAAATTTTATTTTTTGGATCCTAGGCCCTGAGAAGGTTAAGCGCTTCCCCTAAATTTCTGAGAAGTTCTATTTGGGTGTTCTTCTTGCCATATGATATTGCCTCAAAAGTTGACATCAGATTTTACTTAGATTTTAGCATTTCAGTGAACATTATCCCTTTACTTTGTGGGCTTTGTTAAACACTTGAGACTTTTTAAATGATGACAATAATTAAAACAGACAATATGTACAAACACACACAAAATTGACTGTGAATCATTGACTGTTATGTTATATGTTTGTTTTGTTTTTTAAGACACAAGTTGATGGCCCAGGCCAGTAACCTAGATGAACATATGGGTGACTGTAAATCCACATAAAAAGCACAAAAAAGAATATGGCAGGATCTATACCCTGTTGGATGTTAATACAAATTCAAAGGTTGGGATTTTATTGCTTTAGTTTTCCAACAATTTACCTAGAAATTACACTCATGTCCCTCTCCTCCTGTATACAATGTAAACTTCAAACCACATTCCTCTTACTCTAAAGCCAATGTTCTTTCGACCAAGCAAGTTGGCTTTCAAGAAAGCATAGAAGAAAAGGAGTCAGTGGGGAAGCGGATATGGCTCAAGCAGCTGGGCTCCCGCCTACCACACGGGAGGTCCCAGGTTTGGTTCCTGGTGCCTCCTAAAGAAGACGATCAAGACAGCAAGCTGACACAATGGGCTAGCACAGCGAACTGATGCAACACGATGACAGAGTGAGATGATGCAACGAAGAGACATAGCAAGGAAACACAATGAGAGACACAACAAAAGGGAGCGGAGGTGGCTCAAGTGATTGGGCACCTCCCTCCGACATGTGAGGTCATGGGTTCAGTTCCTGGTGCCTCCTAAAAAGAAAAATTAGCAGACACAGAGATCACACAATGAATAGACACAGAGAGCAGACAGCAAAGGCAAAACAAGGAGGTGGGGGTGAGGGAGAGAAAGAAATAACTAAATTAAACAAATCTTTAAAAAAAAAACAAAAACCAACAGTACAGTTAAAAAAATCTCTAGTGAAAAAAGTTTAACGTCAACAGTGAAAAACACTGGCTAAAATCCATTTAGGGTATTTTCAATGGAATTGTCTTATCTTTTTGTCATTGTGCCCCATTACCTGATTCAATTGAACTGGCTGCCCATACATCTTCTGATGGGAAAACAAGAATGTAAAAACAGTTTTTCATAAAGAAAAATGGTGTGTGTGTATGTTGGTTTCGTCAACAGGCTTTGAGCCTTTCCCTTTACTTTCCTTTCTCTTCAGTAACAAGTACCAGACTATTCAGATCACATTAGAAATTTCATTCACTTTTCTGGTATCTATTTCCAATTTTCAAATACATAGCACTTTTGGCCATCATCACTGAATAATGGAAATAGCATAAGCTTTAAAATCAAGACCGTGATAGCGGTATAACATTGTGAATTAATTAATACCACTGAAGTCTACACACAAAAATGGTTAAAATGGAAAATGTTATATTATATAAACGTTACCAGAATTTTAAAATCAGAAAATTCTATTTTCTGACTCCACCATCTACCAGTTGAATGAATATTTCAGTTCTCTCTTGTAAATGCACATTTAATTTCATATGGTGATTGGAAAATTAAATGAGAACATACATGTAGTACGTCCAGTACAAAAAATGGACGCTGTCCTGATTTTGTGATAATCAGGGTAGGCTAAACATTCGCTATATTAGAAACCATGCGTGTGTCCCCAGACCTAGTTTTTCTCCCTAGGTCTGGTTTTTAGAATGCTGGTGATAAACTAAGCCTGATTTATTATATGACCATCCTGTATGGGAAAAGACTAACTTTGGATATCTTTGATCGACCTTAAGAGATATATATATCAGTGGAACAGATGTGGCTCAGGTGGTTGGGTGTCTGTCTCCCATATGGAGGGACCTGGGTTTGATCCCCGGGACCTCCCAGTAAAAATTAAAAAATATATATATAGAAGGCGCGTGGGCCACCAGGCCCCGCGAACCATGCAGCAAGATGATGACGTAACAGGAGAGTGACACAAGGGAGAGCCAAGACGAGACACACCGAAAAACCAGGAATTAGGGTGGCGCAGGCGGTAGGATGCCTCTCCCCCACATTGGAGATTCCGAGGATTGAATCCCAGTGAAGACAGGAGGAAAAGGATGAGAAGAGAGGGCAGGAAAATAGACACAGAGAGTTGCCCTGCAAATGGACGCAGAAACAGCAAAAACGGGTGTGTGGGGAGGTAAAAATGGATAAAAGTAAATAAATAAATCCTTGAAAGAAAAAAAATGTATAGGGGAGGAAGATACGGGCTATAGTTAGTAGTAATACTTTGACGATGCTCTTTCACGATTTGTTAACAAATGTTTCACAATGCAGGGTGTTTGTGGGAGCCCTGTATGATGTTATGCATGTTTGTTTTGTAAGTTCACGATGTTTACTGAACACTTATAGTTTATATATGTCCATGTATGAATGATATACTTCAATAAATTGTTTTTAAAAAAAAATGGAAGCCAGCACCCAGCATAATGGCCAGACGACCTGGATAATATATATCATTCTCATCTTCAGCAATAACTGACAACTACTACAATAGGTGCGACATTAAAAAAGAAAAGGAAGCATGCAAAATCTCTTCCCTTAAGGGGCTTTCAAGCCAAGTGGCAATGAAGAGCTTCCTAAGAAGCAGAAGCTACCAGCCAAGTGAAGGGTGTGGTAGGAAAGCAGGAAGAAGTTCAAGGCGAGGGAGTAATAAATAGTCAATGGAATAGTTGGAAAAAGCTTTCCGGGGCAAACAGGGCTTGACTTGTG
>JAQZBX010047484.1:0-20471 GCA_029593785.1 Cabassous unicinctus
AAAAAAAAAAAAAGTTTTTTGCACTTGCTGTGTGCTATATCTTCAGGAGGCACCAGGAACTGAACCCAGGACCTCTGATGTGGGAGGGAGGCACTTAATCATTTGAGGCACCTCCGTTCCCTGCTTTGTTGGGTCTCTCATTGTTTTATTCTTCTGCCTGTCGCATCAGTTCGCTGTCTTCTTGTTTTTTCTTCTTTTTTTTGGCCAGTAAAAAGGATTTATTTGGGAAATGGGGGAAAGAACAGAGCTTGCTGAGAAATGGGAGAGAAAGACGGAAATACACACCAAGATTTGGTGCGGGCTCCTCTAGGCAGAGAGAGTCTCACTATCTTCTTTAGGAGGCACCGGGAACCACTGCTCCCTGCTTAGTTGTATCTCCCGTTATGTTTTTCTTCTTGTGTCTCTTGTTGTGTCAGCTTGCCGTGCCTGCCCGTCATACCAGCTCACTGTCTTCTCCAGGAGGCACTGGGATCTGAACCACGGACCTCCCATGTGGTAGGTGGGAGCTCAGTCACCTGAGCCACATCTGCTTCCCCCTCCTATGTTTTATAAAAGATAACATCAACCAGTGTCCTGTTTAACTTAACAAAGGATTATGCGGCAAAAGCACTAATTAATGAATCTGCTTAAACGTACCTCCTGATTTTAACAAATTTTATATATAGTTTAACTTTTGTTCATATAAATAAATATAATAAAAAGGTAACTATTCTGCTGAAGTCATTCACAAAAGTAATAAATTGACATAAAAGTTACATACCTCATAATAAAGATTTGGCCGATTAAAAGAAGCTGTAAAAGTAAAACACTTTTCAACACACAAAATTTTCTGAGCGTCCTTCAGAACGTGATTTGTTGCAGTTGCAGTCAGCCCAATTAGGGATGTGTTAGGGAACTGCCGCTTTAAGATACCAAGAGCCTTATAATCTGGAGGGAAAAGAAAGAATACAAAGTGGCCCTCTTTCCATCTTTAAGGATTAGAATAAACTATGCCTTTCACCACTGTGGATAACCAGTGATCACTGTGATTTCACTCCAGAGCTGTATCAATGAATTTGCAGTGGCCTCAGTGCCTTTCTGGAATAGGCAGACTTGATTATTCTTTTACCCAGCTCTTCAGAAACCCTGTTCTTGACCATACGTGGAACCCCCTGTTGAAGAGAGCGAGTACCTAAACGTTCCATCAAGCCAGGACTTGGTCCACACCAGCTGACAATGGATTCCAGAGACAGTGGGAGTAGCCAGACGATTTGCAAGAGATGAAAGAGGCCATCAGCCGACACCCTTCCACCACCCAGTACCATCCAAGAGTCTCAAGTTCAGACCAGTAAAGGCCTGGGGAGGGCACTGCCTCTTATATACCCTCTTTCAGGGAAACCATCCTGGGCTCACACTTGTCAGACACATCTAAATCACTAAATAACTTGCCCTGCAGTTCCCATAAGTACCTTGGAGGAAAGTGAAAAAGAAATGTAATAGAAATTGCTAAATGCTAAGGTAGAGGACTGCTATGAAACAGAAGAAAGCAACTGCTTGAGCAGTTGTAAAGGTTTCGAGGCAGAAAGAACATTTGAATTGGGTCTTGAAGGATGAACACTAGGAAGTGCAGAAGCAGCAAGCCTCAGGCAGAGGAAAGAGCACATGCATGGCAGCTACACTGGCGTGAAAGCACTGAGCACGCTAGACAACAGAAAGCAGCTCAGGGGGCTAAAGCGAGGGTGTGCTGCACGGATTGAGCGTCAACCCCACTGAGCTGGGAGCTCTATTTCCCAGAATCCTCTTTCTTGTATGGTTCCGAGTTAGAGCTTGTCAAAAAGAACAATCTGTGCAAGATTTGGGAGGCAGAAGTGAACCTGCCGCCATTACTCTCTCTCAGATAGGCTAACGGACAGAGGTGCACAGGCAGTTCGAGCTTGGCCTGGCTCTTTTTCACTCCTCGTTCAGCTCTTCTCTCTTCCCAGTGGCAGGGCTTGCAGATCAGTGGTACACCACGCCCACCGCTAGGCACGTGGCAGCAAACTCACAGGGATGACAGCTCCTCAAAGGAAACAGCTCACCACACACCTGTCCACAAGCTTCCCCTCTGTAGTCCCACTTCGGCAGGCGGACATGCCATGTGCAGCTTTCCCTACAAGCTCCGGCTTGTGCTCCTGCATCGGGGCTTCAGAACTCATCAGTGACTTTTCTGTGTTCCTCCACCTTCCACTTCCACTCCACCTTCAATTCCGCAGCTCTTCCCATTGTCGTATAAGATCTGCTTCCTCTGATAAATCCCTTCTACCATGATACTCACAGTGGCGCTGCTTCCCTGACCGAACCCTGCCTGGTACTGTGCTATAGAGGGGGTAGAGGGGGTACAGCGAGGCAGGCTCAAGTCAGACTATGAACAACACCGTCAGCTGAGCCTAAGGGGCCAGGACTTAATCCTACAGGCAATGAGCAGTCAGCAAGCAATATTTAAAGCAAACAAATGGATTTATGTTTCAGATCATCCTTTGGTGGCAGTGCAACGGATGGGCTGAAATAGGTAAAAGACTGAAGGGACCTGTTAAAAGACGCAGCAAAACACCCGAAAACAAATAATGGAGAGCATGAAGTAAGGCACGACACAGGATAAATGAGAAAGAAAAGACCGAAGAGCCATCTGTGAGCTAGAATCCCACAGGTGCCGATGACCACTGGGATATGCGGGCGGAGGGAGGAGAGCCCAAGATTCATCCATTCATTCAGCAGATGTATGGCGAGCACTTCTTCATTAGGTGCCAGGCATGGCTCTAGACACTGGAGATTAGCTACCATTCGAGCAAAAGAGCCAGACAACACAAAGAGTGAGCCAATAGACAGGGTAAGAGAGAGTGGTGAGCGCTCCCCATGCTCACCCCAGTGCAGCTGGAACACAATGAGTGAGTGGGCAAGGTCAGAACTAGATGGAGCTGAGGAGGGGCCAAATCACAAAGGGCCTTAGAGGGCCCAGCTAAGCAAAGCAGTAACATGATTGGATTTGTATTTCGAAAATATCACCTTGGTTGTGGTGAGAAGAATGAACGTAAACATGAGGTAGGACTGGAATCGGAGACTAGCAGGAAGCTGCCGTAGAAGATCAGCGGAAAGGAGCCCAGATGGACTTGAGAAAAGGCAGTAAAGACGAAGAGAAGTGGGCACACTTGAAATCCAGTTTAGAGGGAGAGACGACAGGACTCAGTGGTGGACTGGAACTGAAGAGGCAGGACACGCGCAGCATGCTGTGCCAGCTATTAAGTTATTTTCTCTCGGCTCCAAATCCCCCTCTCTACTCTGCTTTGGGAGGCAGGACTAAAGCATCCCAAAGGCTTAGTGGTTCCGCCACTAAAGCTCAGCTGTGCCGGTGGCCCTGGAAGCCAGGCAGAGGAAGGAGGGACTCGCTCCGAATGTCACCCCAGCAGGCTCCCTCACGCCTGAGGCAGCGCTGTCCTGCCTTAGTACCGGCTAGTCCAGCTGGCGGTTTTCCCGAACTTTGGAGAACGAGCTTCATGGCGGGCCCACCTCACTTCCACCTCTACCAAGAGACGACAGTTCTTGGTTTCTGAGCTTTCAAAGATCTGAGCTTCAGCTCCACAGGACCCGGCCTCTGACTTTCTAACTCTTACTCATTCCAACCTTCTCTGCTGCTGCTTCCATCCTAGGGATGGTAGTTACTGCCTCGGCTTCTCCCTCCGAAACACCTCAGCGTTCTTTTCACTTTTTCGGTTCTCTAGCTAACCAGGCCTCACTTAGCTTGACGACTCCTCATTTAAATCCTCTGTTCAAACACCTGCTGTGGCTTCTATCTCCTCACTGACCCCTGGCTGACAGAGGTGACTGCTAAAATTTGCATGGGTGGTAGAAGGATTTTCTAAGATAGGAAAGAGAGAAGGAGAAGCTGGAGGGAGAAGGAGAAGAAAGGGGAAAGGAATGAAAAGGGAAATAAAAATCCAAAGTTCTTGGTCGAGATGACTAGAGCAACTGGGAAAACAGTGATTCCCAGCTGCAAAAAAGGGCAGTTCTTTGGGGAAATTCCATTTTAATCCCGCTAATTTATACACGTTTCCAGCAGTTTAGGAACATGATAATTACATGCGGTGACGTGAGTCAGGGCAACGCATGAGCAGTGGTGATCCTAAGTAGTCAGACCACTCAGGCTGAGACAGGGCAAGGGTCACAAGTGCCACGCCTTCAGGGCCACCAGGCCACAGCTGTGGAGCAGCCTGGCTAGCACAGCGGGGTCCTGAGCAGGAAGGGCACAGATACCCGGCTTAAGGGGTTTCCAAAGGCGCAGAATTCAGCCTTTGGGGCACAAATTTACTGTTCCTGGAGAAGTGAAAGGAAAGGCAGACTGAGATCAGAACCCCAGGGAACTCTAATAGTTAAGGCAAAGGAAGAAGAGTCAAAGGGATGTGAATGGAAGGGGAGGAAGCGGGGCGGTGAGAGGTGCACAGGAGGAAATGTACTAAAGTTCAAAGGGAAAAGGAATGAGAGGAGATCACTGCATTAAGAGCCTAGAAGGTAGGGTCATTGGTGACCTCGGTTTCACTGGAGGGGCGAAAGCAGAAGCATACGTGAATGCGAAGGTGGCAGAGCAGGGAGCTCCTGGGAGGGCGGGGGGGAGGGAGAAGCAGCAGCACACATAATTCAGTGAGTTCAGAAAGGGACAAAAGTGAGAAATGGACATGGTAAGTTTTGAAGTTTGATGGTGAAGGGAAGAAAAGAAATAGGCCAAAACATAAAGGGGCGGAAAAGCCAGAAGGCTGTTTTATTCCTGTTTTTGTTTTCAGGGAGGGCATAAGAGAGACTGGAGATGCAGGAATCAGGAGCTTGACAAAGCGCAGTCTTAAGGCAGGAGAGGGTGGTGTGGCAGCGGTCACAGAGACCCTAAAAAGAAAGAGCCTTCTTTCTGCCTTGGGGAAATAAAAATAGGCTGGCACAGTGCCCGAAGCAGATGGATGAAATGGCCAGGCAAGCCAGGGAGAACAAATAGAACAGAAGAAAGCGGCACTCGAGCAGAGGCTGGACGGGCAAAGGAGCACCCGCAGGGTGGGGACCTGGGCTACGGAAAATGAGGAGGGGTTGAAAGAGGGGCCGGGGGCGCCGTGTACGTGTGAAAAGCCAGGTCCCAGGGAAGAGGCTGAAGTCAGGGCGCAGGATGCTTCAACTGAAGAATCCTTGTAACTTGCTTCAGGGATGCCCAGAAGATGAGGCTGGCCGAGTGAAGAAAAGGGTTCCTGAAACCACGCAGAGAGCTGCAACCCTGAGAAGGTGGGGGTGGATGCTGAAGTGAATGCTGAAGACACCCGGGATGACAACTAAAGAAGAAAACTGTGAAGCAGATGCAAATTCCCCAACCAATGCACAGAACCTGGACCAGTAAATGCCGTTGGCAAGGATGGAAGAGTAAACGACTGCACGTAAACACAAATTTCCAAAGATAAAGGCAATTAGACTAAACTTGTTCAAACCACGGGTATGGTTTCTATCTCCTAACTGACCCTGGCTTTACTCCCTGCGGCAGGGAGTAAAGAGGTTAGAGACTTTGCCTCTTGAGCCTCTCCTATTAAGGCAAAAGAAAACGAGGAATAAGTACTTGAGAGAACAAGTTTAACGGATGCCAGGAGAGCCATCACGTGCAGCTCCTGACGTCAGGTTTTCTAGATAAAGCATACATACCGGGTCTGAAGTCATGCCCCCACTGACTGCAGCAGTGAACTTCATCCACGGCAATTCGAGTGAACAGCCGGGCTTCATAGGCTTTCTCCAGTTTTGACATAAACATTTTGCTTTTTGCAATTTTCTCTGGAGTCACGTAAATCAGCTTTAACTTGGAGTTTTTGTTTACCATTTCAGCATGAACCCATTTCACATGCTCCTATTAAAAGAAAAAACAAACATGATAGTAGAATTAAGCTAGCAGACTGCAACACTAAGTGGTAAATGAAGACAATAGCCTTGGGTTGTTTTAGCAGATGTTTACTTCATTAAAAATCATTAAAACTGAAACCATGCCTCCGTACTAAACTTCATAGCAGCTGTGTAAATAGCATTTAGTTATTTATTTACACCCAAATTGTTGATGATACAAGAATAGTCTCACTTTACAATGAAAGAAACAAAAAAATGAATGGAAAAGCTACAATAAAGAACATCTATTCTATGATGCCATATTTATAAACTGTTCATAATAAATGCTAAAATGTGAGCTGAAAGCAATAGCTATGATTATAAAGGTGGGTTGAATTAATTATAACATTATAATTACTTCATAGATCTATAAACAAAATTTATTCCTAATTAGCTACTCTAACATGCTATCAAATCCACTTATCTCTATATAAATATAAAGCCATGGAGCTTTAGATCTTATTCATTAAATTATGATTTTGGCAAAAAATAAATCCTAAAAGGTAACACTTATTAGGTTTTTAGTGCTCTGATATTATTTTATATAACACATTGCATGCCATTTTTTTCCTCCTAACCTAATTGGGACCAAAAAGTGTAAAAAAAAACAATAGTGGGGGAAGCAGATGTAGCTCAAGCAGTTGGGCACCCGCCTACCACATGGGAGGTCCTGGGTTTGGTTCCCAGTGCTTCCTAAAGACGACAAATGAGACAGTGAGTTAACGCAACAGCCTGGCATGGCAAGCTGACACAACAAGATGACACAATGAGAGGACACAACGAGATGACACAACGAAGAGACACAACAAGGAAACACAACGAGAGGCACAACAAGTAGGGAGCAGAGGTGGCTCAAGCCATGGGGTGCCTCCCTCCCACATGGGAGGTCCCGGGTTCAGTTCACAGTGCCTCCTAAAAAAAGATGATGAGCACAACAAACAGACACAGAGTAGAGAGCGAGGGCAAACAATGGGGTGGGGGGGCGGGCAGGATAAATAAATAAAATAAATCTTTAAAAAAAAAAAAAAATGGTGAATGAGAAAACAAAACAATGGTGAATGGGACAGACACAGTCAAAATTGCTCTCATTGTTCCAGCCAAGATGTAGTTCATTAACTCCTAGAGATACTCCTAATTTTGTTAAGAGACTAAAATGCATTGAACATTTCAACTGGTCCTAAATGTCCCAGAAACCTTGGGCCATTTCCTCAAAAATGAGCAGATGGAACAAAATACTAGAACTTCTGGCAAAATAATGAGAATCAAAGTTAAAAAAAAACAAAAAACAAAGTTGAAGTCATACCCCATGAACTATTAGTGAAAGCCACCCGAAGACGAGCCTTGACTTATCCCCTCTCTCTCTGGCTTTAGTAGTGATAAGACATGAATCTGTATTATCTGCAACTTCTAAGTTACTTCCTATTACAATTACTCTTTTTCAGTTTTAAGGATACAGTATTACAAGGGCAAGAAGTCTTCGACAGATTAATTCAGTTAAATGAGAGAACAGTTATAGTATAATGACATGAGTTTAAATAAAACAAAAATAAACGGGGAAAATTAAAAGGAACCAGGGCTTCTTGGAGAAATGGCATCTAATGTTTGAGCAGGAAATGTTCTAAATTAGCACAAAATATCTTGTTGTGAAAGAAAGCAAGGAAGCTAAACAAGCTATGAGATGAAGTAAATAAGATTCAGAAGTCAACCTGAAGAGGTTCTCCCTGCCAAAAGAAGGGATTATTGCAGCATACACAAAAAAAAAGATTATTATGGATTAAAATACATTAAATACGTTAAAAAATTCATAAGTTTATATTATACTTGAAAAAAACAAAAGAACTTACTGACCACCTTTGGAGAATGATGGAAAACCAACTCCTGAAAAATGGTAAAGAAGGAGAAAGAAACAAGCATTTTTATCCTGCAAAGAGCTGATGAGGAAAAAGTTCTTTATAGAAAAAGTCTAGCTAATATATGAAGAAGGAATGACAGAATTAGAAGTCACCGTTTTGTGACCACCTAAATAATAATGGATCTAAGGTTTAGCAGTGGCAGCTAAAACCAATAGATGAAAAGCTGATAAAGACTCTGATAACTGTCAATCAGGGTGACATCATCTAAACCCACTGATCAATCATAACATAGAAGTCAACCCGGCATTATATATACCTCCTGATGTGATGCCACAGAGGTATATGCTTATAGTACTCTTGCCACACACACACACACAAAATCAAGCCCAATTATGATCTAGTTTCTGGGTATAACTAAAAGGAACAAGCTAAACAACATCACAAGGATGCAATAAGGAAAATCCACAAGGTAGGAATCTACAGGACAAATGACCTGGTTTCCTCAACAAATAATTTGCAAAGAAAACAAAAGAATATATGGGGAAACTATGGTTGTATCAACCAAATGCAATGCATGAATCTTATGTGGACCATGATTTTAAAAAAATAAAAAATGATAAGACAGGGAAGCGGGTGTGGCTCAATGGATAGAGCTCCCGTTTACCATATGGGAGGCCCCGGGTTCGCTTCCCGGGTCCTCCTTGTGAGGGCAGGCCAGCGGCCCGCGCAGCGCAGTAGGCTGATGCAGCAAGACCTCACAGCAGGAAGCGGGTGTGGCTCAATCGATAGAGCCCCCGTTTACCATGCGGGAGCCCCAGGGTTCGCTTCCCAGGGCCTCCTTGTGAGAGCAGGCCAGCCCGCATGGCGCAGTGGGCTGATGCAGCAGGACCTCACAGCAAGGGGGAGATAAGCAGACACTGAAGAAACACACAGCGAATGGACACAGTAAAATACAAGCAGCAAGGGGGGGATAAATAAATAAATAAATAAATCTTAAAAAAAAAAAGATAAGACAGAGAAATCTGAATATTTTTTATTTGATGATTTTAAGGAATTGATAATCTTTTAGGTATGATGACATTTTGGTTATCTTTTTTTAAAAAAGTTAATTTATATATATTGAAGAACATACAATCAAAATGATATGCTGTCTGGGATTTGTTTCAAATAAATAAACTAAGAGAATAGGGAAAATGGAAATATACAGATGAAACAAGATTGGCCATATGTAAATAACAGTTGAAAGTGGGTAATGGGTACATGGTACTTAAATTTTCAATTATAAATTTTCAAATAAAGAATAACTGGGAAATGCTTTATTCTACAGATAAGGATAAGATAGCATATTCCCAAATATAAGAAATTCCACACAGACAGGCTAACTTCTTAGTAATTCCTTTTTTTTTTTTTTTTTTTGGTTTTAATTATATTGCATAATGAGAAATTCTTGCTTAAAATTTTAGAATGATAATACAAACCAGAGGTCAGCATACATTCCCTGTAAAAGGCCAGACAGTAACTATTATGTTTTGTGGGCCATACACAACTACTTAACTTTGCCATTACAGTGTGAAAGAAGCAACAGACAGTATGTAGACCAACAAGCATGGCTGTGTTTCAATAAAACTTTATTTTATTTATAGACACTGAAATTTGAATTTCATATAATTTCCACATTTCATGAAATATTATTTCTTTTGATTTTTGTGTAGCCATTTAAAAATATTAAAACCACTCTCAGCACACAGACCATACAAAAATAAAATAAGGCAGTAGGCAAGAACTGGCCCATGAGTGTGTAATTTCCTGATACAAAGTAGTCCTGATAGAATAATGATTAATAGTTTTATAAGCAACTCAACTGTCATTAAGATTCCTACTTCAGGGAAGAGTTTAAATTTAAAAAAAAACAAAAAAAAAACAAAAACAAAAACACAAAAACAAGCCACAGAAGCATACCTTAGAACTAGAAGCATTTAACGTGGTAGCTGAAATTCCTAATTGCTGTAAAACCATTAATTGGTCTTCCATAAGAGAGATCAGTGGACAGATCACAAGTGTAAAACCTATAAGGGAAAAACATCGAATTTAAACTGTACACCATCGCCAGCATGAGCGGCCAGCGTTCCACTTCTTCATCATAACTTGGGGCTCTACCCATCAATTCAGACTAACTTTCAATGCAGCTGCAGCAGCATACTATTCTTAACCTCAGTCGTCAGGGCTGTAAATAAGAATAAATAATTAAGAAGGTGAGTATAAGCTAAATAAGCAAAAGTAAGACTAAACATTTTTAACCATCAGTACTGGTAATCTCATTAAATAATATAAAATCAGGTCAAATACTATAGTTACATTGGGGAAAAGTATTCCAAATCTTTCCAAAGGAAGCATAGCAACATGCATAATTAAGAAAGATAGTTGCATGAGTATTCTTCCACTTATGGTACCAGATTAATTTATTCTGAGTAGAAATCAGCCAACAGTTTATTGTCTGCATAAAGTTCTAGTAATGTAGCCCCTTTCTCTAACAGCTGAAACTTCAAAACCACCAGAGCTATTTTACATTGTTAAAATCATATGACTTTACATTTCTGTAGTTTGATCCTTACAGTAACTTCTAGTGAAGGGAAATCCACTTAAAAAACATACTTAGATTAAGATCTTATCGGGGATTTTGCCCTCTCAATTATTCTCTCTCCTGTATCTTGCCCTTCTTCCTCATTATTGGCATCATCTCATTATACTTAAACCTGATCAAATCTCTCTCATCTTTGACAAAACCTTGGACACCTCATTTATGGCCTGCTCTTCTTCCCTTCATAACCATACTTTTCTAAAGAATGCCCCATGCTAGCTCCACTTCCTAGATTACTATCCTAATTCCAAACCACCGCTATTTGATTTCCACCCAACCATTCCGCTGAAATTGCTCTGGCCAAGCTCATAAATGAGCACCTTGCCATTAAACCCAAAGCCCTTATTTTACTTGACCTTTTGAAGCCACTGGTCATTACTATTGACCAATCCCTCCTTGAAACACTTCTGCCCCCATGCTTCTAATGACAGCACACTCTCCTTCTCAATCTGCAAGCCCCTCTTTCTCTGTTTCTGTTCCAGGCCCTCTTCTCATATTGCTCTGGGTGATATAAATTACTCATGGGTATTCAATGGCAATCTCCACACTGACATTTCCAACTCATCTCTCTAACCCAGATCTCTCACACCAAGCTGTAGATGCAAGCATCCTCCTAGTCCTGGGACAATTCCACCTGGATGTCTTATAGGCACCTGAACTTCAACATGTCCCAAACTGAATTCATCTTCTTTCCTCTCTCCCCATTCCCAGATATGTTCTTTCTGCAATGTACTAAATTTCAGTGAACAACTTTATCATTTGCTCAAGCCAAAAATTTAGAGATCATTCTTGACTATTCCGTCTCCCTATACCCACATTTAATCAATACCAATTCCTATCCAAGCTACCTCCTAAATCTTTCTGGAATCCCTCCATCTACTGGAATTATCTTTCTAAAGCAAAAACCTGAGAAGTTGCCTACCTGTATAAAACCCTCCAACGGCTTCCTGCTAAGCTAAAAGAAAGTTTTAAAAATGGCTCGCTCCGCATCTCTCACCACTGTGTGCCATAATGAAATACTTCAGGTTACGGAATGCACCCTGTGAGGCATGTCTCTTACTCTGGTGCTCTCGCACATGTTGCTCCCCGGCGTGACCACTCTTCCTCCCTCCCCTGTCCTTTCTGCCTACTCATCCTTTAGCTTTCAGCTCAAATGCCACTTCCTCAAGACAGCCTGTCTTGACATCCGCTAGGCCACATCACATCTTCACAGACTCTTTAATTCCCTAGTAAAACCTTTATCCCAAAATCCTTACTGCAATTGCTTACAAATTACTTATATTCTCTAGACCAGGGATCAGCAAACTAAGAGTTGGCTGCCTGTTTTTATAAGTAAAGTTTTATTAGAACACAGCCACGCCCTCTGGTTTATGTATAGCCTATGGCTGCTATTGTACTAAAAAGGCAGAGTACAGTAGCTGTCACAGAAGCCATACAGACTGCAAAGCCTAAAATAATTACTACCTGGCTCTTTAGGAGAAGTTTGCTGACTCCTACTCTAGACCCCTGGAACTCCCCAACCAGCAGCTTCTGTATCACCAGGAAACTTGTTAGAACTTTAGACAAGCAAAATCTTGGCTCTCCTGCCTGACTTAAGTCACACACTAAACAGAATCTGCATAGTAAAAGGATCCCCCAGGTAACTCTTATGCAGATTAAAGTTTGAGAAAACAATGCTCTACTCTGAGCTCTGTGAAAAAGGGGACCATGCCTATTTTGTTCACGGCCTAGCACCAGAGCAGATACGCAAGAAAGATCTAGAACTAGCATCCAGGCCAACTGACTCTCTTTCCAGTTCTTTTTCTCCCAACCTGTTTCTTAATTATGTTTCAGGAACTGGAGGGAAAGCATTACTCTCAGGAGTCTTTAAGGTTTCCCCTTAAGTGAATCCTTTATAGGTGTATTAATGTAGAGATGAATAAAACAAATATCCACTTGATATTTACATATGTGTGGTTAGGAATTATTTTTTAAAACACATAAGAATTTATCAAGAAAACGGACATCTCCTCAACTAAAAACGAATCTTTATTACTACATACCATCTGAACATAATGCTGGTAACTGATAGCATAAGCTCTTTCCACCTCCAGTTGGCATAACCAGAAACACCTCCTTTCCAGCCATTGTTACGTTAATAGTTTCAAGCTGAAGCGACCTGAATTTCTGCAGTTTAAAGACATTTTGCAGAACATCTTTAACCTTTCCAGACCAGGGATAATCTAGAAAGAGAAAAATAAGCCAAAAACATTAGATCTATCAGGATTATAAATGAAACACAAACTTGAATGGTAGCTTTTATAAGAGAAAAGAATAAGATAAACATATATAAGATTTTTACTAAAGGACCATTAAACTTTAATAATAACTTTGAGGTTAGTTTAACTCACAAAACTAAGCAAAAACAAATTAAATGACACATCATAAGAAATTGTACATTAGAAAAAATGAAAATGTTTGCCAGTTGAGAATTAACCCACACAGAGAAGATGGTGCTTGGTCAGGTATTTGAAAAACAGTAAAAATGCTGATCAGAAAATTCATAGTATCATAAAAAAAAAAAAAAAAAACTCAAGCACCTTGAGCAATTAACAATTGCCTAGAATTTTTGGTGTAAATATCTTGTTTAGAAGCAAATCACTGGAAAACAATGCCCAAACAAAACAAGGCAATTCCTTCTGAACCTATGTGTGGCAGTTTGATATAGTTATGAATTCCAAAAATAGATATTGGATTATGCTTGTAAACTGGTCTGTTCCTCTGGGCATGATTAAGTTATGATTGGGGCTTTGATTGGGCCACGTCAGTAGGAAGTTGACTCGCCACCCCTTGGTGGGTGGGGACTCAGAGATAAAACTACATGGCAGAGCAGAGGAGTTGGTTGGAGTTTTGATGTTGGAGTTCTGATGCTGTGTTTTAATGCTGGAGCCCGGGGAAGTCAGCACACAGAGGAGCTTGGTCATGAGGAAGGAGAGAAGGCCCCAGGGAAAGAGAGCCGTTCACCTGACAGTTCACAGCTGGCCTTGTGGAGAGAGGCAAAGCCTAGGGAGCCTCATAGTCTACAGCTGACCTTGTGGAGGAAACAGAGGAGCTGAGCTTGGAGAGAAATGGAGCCCCAGGAAGAGAGGAACCCAAGAAGCCTGAACCCTGGCAACGTCGGCAGCGGTCTTGCTCCAACATGTGGCCACAGACTTTGGTGAGGGAAGAAACTTACACTTTATGGCCTGGTAGCTGTAAGCTTCTACCCCAAATAAATACCTTTTATAAAAACCAACTGATTTCTGGTATTTTGCATCAGCACCCCTTTGGCTGACTAATACACTGTTATTCTATTATAATTAATAACAAACATAATGCTTAACAAGATCTTGAGCCAAGAGAGGTTTGTTCACTAGAGCAGGAAAATGAACTACACTTTGGCAAGGAGTTCAAATAATTTAATTATTTTTTCTTTTCAGTTAAAACTTAAGAGACTTTAGTTAAAATAAATACCTTGTTTTCCAAGCATTGATTAATGCTTGCTAGAACCATATTTGGAAAAAATAATAAAGTCTGAGTAACAAAAGCTTAATTGAGAAAGATACCGAAAGTGAGTAAAGATGGGCTGCCTCCAAGTTGGAGAGCCTAAACCTGACGGAAAGCACGGATCCACTGTTATGGGGTAAACAGTGTCCCCCCCAAAAAACACTCGAGTCCTAGCCCCTGGTCTGTGAATGTGGCCTTGCATAGAAACAGGATCTTCAAAAATGCTATTAGTTAAGATAAGGCCACACTGGGTTCAGGTGGCCCCAAATCCAGAACGCTCATCCTTATAAGAAGGGAGGACCTGGGCAGACAGACACACGGGAGAAGACGGAAGCCCAAAGATTCCCAGCACCTGCCAGAAGCTAGGAAGAGGCGAGGACGGGCTCTCCCCTCCTCCAGATTTTGGCCTTCTGGCCTCCAGAACTGAGACAATTTCTGCTGTTTTAAGCCACCCACTTTGTGGTACTTTGTTACAGCAACTCTAGGAAACTAAGACATCGTGGAGAATAATTTAACTCTGGTTTGAAAAAGCAAGAAGGAAAGGAAAAAACAAAAAACTAGCAAAGAAAAAATAGTAAACCTTCTTTATTCCAAGCAGCAGGTGAAGAATCACATTCGTTGCTTCCAGCACAAGACTCCTCTACACTCTCCTGTATTTTCTTAGTTAGGACTGTTTTCTTCTGAATAAGCTCTTGTTGCCTTTCCATAAGCTCTTGAATTTGAATGTCCACTGCATGTAGCTCACTGGTTACGGAATCCAGTTCCTCAGTTAGAGCTGTGAGGAGGGAAAGAAGATACAATGACTAGCTTAGACTTAATTACAACTTTCAAGTTTTCTCATTGGTTTGTAGGATGTTCCTCACCACACTAGCTACAGGCAAACTTAAAGTGGGATAGCAGCGTGGTTAAGAGCATGTTTTAGAGCCACACAGACCTGGTTAAATCTCAAGTCCTCCTCTCACCTGCTTGAGTGACCTCAGGAAAGCTACTTAACTGAGACTCCATTTCCACATCTGTAAAGTAGGGATAATACCTAACTTTCATAGTATTATCATAGAGAATTAAGTGAGATATCATATTGGGAGTTTTGGGCACCATACCTGCTAGATAGTTAAGCATTTAATAAATGATAGCTATCTTTTTTTATTATTAAGTTGTACAGAAGTGGTCCAACAATCTCCCAAACCATTTAAGTCAAGTGATTGGACTCTGAAGCAAAAGGAAGCTACTTAAAAGTAATCCCCCAAATACTTAGCTATTATTTCATGAAAACATTCATAGTTGGGCTCATATGGCAGCATAAGAATTTGGTGATTATAAACAAGACAGAATAACAAGTAAAAACAGACCTCAAGGAGCAGGTGTAGCTCAGTGGTTGAGCACCTGCTTCCCATGTATGAGGGCCGAGGTTCATTCCCAAGTACCTCCTTAAAAATAATAAAATTTTTTAAATGTAAAATTTAAAAAGGAGACATCAAGTGTTCTATAGAAATTGGCATTACAACTCCATTGTATCTACTTTATAAAGAGGCCCCAATGTATGATTCTAATCAATCCAAGTATTAAAGTTGAAATGAGATTCCTTTTTACACATCAATGGAAGCTAGAAAAAAAAAATTAAAGATGTCCTTGGTGCTTTCTAATACATCCACCTGCATTAATCAGCCAGCTTTAAAATCTCCTAAGATGAACTCCTATGGTTAAGGAAGCAAAAATGCAAGCCTGATATACAGGAGGATCTGCACCATGCACTGGCACCGCCAGCAGTAACTAATGCATGCCAGCCCCTTTCCAGGGTAGCTCCGAAGAACAGGTGGGAAGGAAACTTCTCCCAGCTGGCAGAATCTCAAACAATACACAGGGTTATTCGTTTGGCCAGAGGTTCAAATCCACACGAATTCACAAGCAATGCCTAATGGATTGGTCTAGAACTTGGAATGAAGAAAACTGGAAAACTGGTGGCAATGAGGTCTGGGGAACAGGTATACATACAGCCTCTGTGAATGGGCTCAGAATATGAAGATATTTGTGTCCCTTGTAAATTCTCACCAAAATGTAACCTCCACAAAGGAAGAACTTAATTAATCAGGTGGAGAATATGACCCATTCTGTGAACATCTAGTCAGCCTCTTTCCTAGCCACCCTATCCTTGTTCAATGGGCTCAAGAAAAAAGTGCCCATGTTCCTGAGAGCAAAGCGACATGGAATGGGTAGCGGAAGAAGCTAGTTATAATACCAGCTATGTATTATATGACCAGTTGAAAAATAAGAACTGTAATATTTATAAGCATTTTTTCCTTATTTTGATATATGTATATAACCAATCTGTTTGTTTGTTTGGTCCCCTCTCCTATTTCCCTACCACCTAATATAAGATGTGTTAATGGCAGATTTAAGTTACAAGATGAGCAAGGAGGATGTGATTCAGCAAGAAGAGGAATGAGCATCACCCAAAAATGAACAAACAGTATCTGTACCCTCTTGTCTGCACAAAGGATAGCTCCATCTTGTTAGTCAGAGGTCTGATTTTGCTATTGCCTTCATTTGGAAGTTAAATATGGTTAAAGACAGTGCATGGATGTCAAGTAGACAAGGGATAGACTCGGCTGGGGTTGTAAAATGTAAAATGGTACACATACTGTGAAAAACAGTTTGGCAGTTGCTCAAAAAAAAGAAAAAAAAATTAAACGCAGAACTACCATATGACCTGACAATCCCACTTCTGGAAATATATCCAAAAGAACTGAAAGCAGGGACTCGATCAGATATTTACATACCAATGTTCACAGCTGCATTGTTCACAATAGCCAGAAGGTGGAAGCAACCCAAATATCCATCAACCAATATCCATTAACCAAAGAATGGATCAAAAAAAATGTGGTTTATGCATCCAGCCATAAAAAGGAATGAAGTTCTGGTGCATGCTATAATACGGATGAACCCTGATGACCTCATTTTGAGTGAAATAAGCCAGACACAATGGGACAAATACTGCATAAGCTCACTTATATGAAATAAATAGAATATCTATGCAAGTTTTATAAAAACTCTTCAAATTCCACTCCTAGGAATTTGCCTTAAGGATATAATCAGAAAGGCACACAAAAATTTAGATTTGAAGATGTTTAATGCATTATTTACATTTTAAAAATGGGAACAGTCTAAAATTTCAACAGTAGACGATTAAGTAAATAACACTTGAAAAGAACAGGACACAGTGCACAAGTATTAAAAATAGAATATTTACAACATAGAACTTATCTAAAAATATACCTATATTCTATATTTAAATTATATTTTAATATCAAGTTACAAAACAATAGCTATAAAACATTACAAACTTTGTTGAAAATTATACATCTAAATATTAACAGTACTAATCTGAGAGTGGAATTAGAAATGAATCATATTTTCTTCTTTATACTTTCTTAGGTTTCCCACAATTCTTTCAAAATCATATTCCTATAATCAGAAATTTTAAGACAAGTTTTTTAAAAAAACATGCAATTAGAAATGGAAGAGAATGAACAAAAAAAGTAATCATTTCCACTAACCTGTAACAGACGCCATTCTCAAACTGAATCAGAGATCCAAATTTCTTTCTAAAAATGAATAAACAATCATAGCAGCAATTTTTAAAAGAACTACCATTGACAGTGCCCAATCAATGATAATCTGTCATTACTAGGCCCAAAAAAATGTTAGAAAGTATATTACATATTATAGGAATCTTTCATATAAGAACTATGTGATTCTTCCCACACAACCTTTTATAGGAAATTCTCTGTATTTCGGATAGGTGCCCCAAATCACATAAAAATACACATGACAGGTACAATGTCAATAACACCATTCACCAAATGAAAAGTGACACAGCAAACGAGTAAAAATTTGAGGCTGAGCAGGCCAGTTTTGATGTCAGTTCTAGCACTAAATTACTGTAACCTACCCTGTTCTTTTAAGCCTCTTTCTCCATCTGTAAAATTGGGATTACAGAACCTGTTTTACAAATAACAATTTTGATAGATTCAAATTTCCCAGATTAAGCAAAATCCATCAACATACATGATCAAATTAATCCCTTACAATTTGTTTAAAACTTAGCTGTGATCTTAAAAGAGGAATTGGCATTCTAGGAACGGGTTACATTTCGGAGGGAGAGTGCAAAAAATTCAAAGAGGTAGGGGAAAATATGGTTTGTACAAAGGAACTCCAAGTATCCAAGGATGACTAAAAATGTGAGGGCATATGGCCAAGTGGAAGGAGATGAGGCTTGAGGGTAGGACCTTTATATTCCCCATAAACTCCATGGAGACCTTTTCCCAACTCTCTGATAGAGACAAATCAACATTTTCTAAAAGTAACTTAAAATGTTCTCTGCAGGCAGCTTCAGCAACAACCTACTCTCACCTCAGGGGCAGACCTTAAGCCCTTCCTACATTCTGAATCCTAAGCCCCTAGGCTGGGTCTTTTATGCCTTGCTAAGGCTTTTGGAATGACCAGTGCACTAAAAGATTTTAAAGTAGGGCAGTAAGTGGAGGACTTCTAATTTTCTGTTTATATAAACATCTCACCACCTCTTCCTGGAAACGTAATTCCCCTTTGCTAAACTAAGATTTTCCAGCAGGGCAGGGGTTGAGTCACTTCAGTTTTGTAGCCACACAGCTTTGCAAAATGCCTTGCATATGTAAAGCCCAAAGCTCAACAGGTTTGCTGAAATTGAAGGCAGGGGCTACTGCTACTCCTATGAAGGGATACAATCTAACCAAATTTCCCCCACTACTTTAAAAGACTCCTCTGAATATACCGTTATAAGACTGCTCACAAACTCTCTCCTTCCCCAAATGATGCGGCTTAATCGCTAAGTGCATCGCGGCATAAAACGTATTCATAAATTAGTGCGCTATAGCAGGTCTGTCAGGCAGAAGTACGCGCTAGACACCCACAGAAGCCAGTTCATGCTGGAGGAAATGCCGCCGAGGGACCGCAGGCTAACTCCGATGCACACTCCCTCTCCGCGCCGGCCACAGCGCTTGGAGGCAGCGGTAACTTGATAGCCTCCCTGGCGCCACAGCGAAGCAGGGGTATTTCCCAGCTAACGGTGGGACAGGAGCAGCATCTGACATGCAAACCTCCCGCACGGAAAAGGCTGCAGGGATCACAAGGGCTCGGCCAACAGGAGACGGTGCCCCTACAGGCCCGAGCGCCCTGGGCGCAGGCCGGGGACCAACGCCCTGGTCTCCGCCCTGCCCACGCCCTGGTGGAAGCAAGTGACCCGCTGCGGCCCGGCCTCGCAGCCCCGCAAGAAAAAAGATGCAGGCAGGCGCGCATGCTCGGCCCTTAAGCTGCCACAAGCGTCCCCCCAGAACTGAGCCCAAGCCCCCTGCCGTGCCCCGGCCTCCGGCCCCAAGCGCCCGGGCCTGCAGACTCCTACGCACCCGGCCAGCCGCTCGCCCAGGACAGGTTCCCGCCACCAGGCTCTCCTCAATCCACAGCCAGGAGCTCCCAGCCTTCCGGGTCGGGCTAGCCAGCCAATCGCAAGCAACACCCTTCTCTCATTGGCCCGGGGCTGTAGCCGCCGCGCGCGTCACCGAACAAGACCACCGGCGATTGGCCGCTGTTGGCAGCGGGTTCAGCCAGTGGGGAGCGGCCTTGGAGCCGGGGTGCAGGTGGCTGCGTGTTTCCGGAAGACGTGGCGGCTCTCTCCTGGGCAGCTTCCCGGCTGCCTGCCTGCCGAGGGGGCTGCACCGCCTGGGCATCGCGAGGTGCCGCCGCCGCGCCTGCTCCCGCCGGCGCCCCCAGCACCGGAGCCATGATCTCCTTAACGGACACCCAGAGTAAGCAGCCGCGCCGGGGGCCTGCCCGCCCCGCCGCGAGCCCCGCACGCCTCGTGCCGGCGCTGGGTCCCGCCCGCACGCCCTCCCCGGGCGCAATGAATGGAGCTGCGCGTCGGGGGCGGCGGCCTGCGAACCCCGACTGGGGCTGCCCCGCGAGGGAAGGGCGGGCTTGCCGCGGTGGACCTGGGAGGGGACACGGTGGGGCTGGGGGAGACGCCCGAAGTGGACAAGGGGAACTTTAGCTGATGGTCGCCGCGCTCTCGGCCGGGAAGTGGGCGCTTTGTCCCCGGGGCGGCCGCAGCAGAAAGTTGGGTGCGCAGTGCCGGCAGCCGGCTTTCCAGGATGTTTCTGCACAGGACATCGGCAGGGTCTTTAACAAGTCACTGGCCGGTGGTTTGCTTGGGAGGCGGTAATTTAAATGTCACCTATTGTGGGCTCTTTTTTAAAAACGTGCTTGCACGTCAATATTTTGAATTTCACCTGTGCCACCACTTGAAGCACCTTCCAGTAATCCCTTGAAACCACTTCACTTTTCTACCTGCTAATGTTTCAACAGTAGTGAAAAGCCACTTTGTGTTTCCGTTAAGGATTTCATCCATTAATGTTGTATATTGTGCTTTATGGCATGTTTTATTACTTGAGCATCCTCTTTCTGCTTGAGTCCTCCAGGCCTAATTTCAGCTCTAAAGTTAACATCGTTTTGGGTTT
>JAQZBX010047485.1:0-20454 GCA_029593785.1 Cabassous unicinctus
GAGGTCTTGCCGCATCAGCCCACGGCGCCGCGCGAGCCCGCCTGCCCTCACAAGGAGGCACCGGGAAGCGAACCCGGGGCCTCTCATATGGTAAACGGGTGCTCTATCCATTGCGCCACACCCGCTTCCTGCCGTGAGGTTGCTGCATCAGCCCACCGCACCGCTCAGGCCGGCGTGCCCTCACAAGGAGGCCTCGGGACGTGAACCCGGGCCTCCCGTATGGTAAAAGGGGGCTCTAGCCACTGAGCCACACCCGCTTCCCCTGTAGGTGCTTTTGACCTGCACAAACTCAACCACTGGGCACCTGTAGCTCCACCCCCACCCCCAATAGGACAAGAGACGGACTGTGTTTGCCCAGGCTCTCTGGGTAACTGAAGGTGCTTTTGGCCCACAGAGCCTGGACTGATAGGTACTTGTGGGTCCACCCCCTCCCCCCAATAGGAAAGGAGGGGGCTGGTGTTTCCTCTGCCTCTCCAGGCAACAACAGGCACTTTCAGCCTGCACAGACTGGACTATTGAACCCTATGGATCCACCCCCACCCCTAATAGGATAGGAGTATCTGGTGTCTCCACAGCCTCTCTGGGCAACGGCGGGTACTTTTGGCCTACAGGGACTAACTGTAGAGTGTCTGTGGACCCAACACCACGTCCTAATAGGACAGGAGGGGGCTGGTGTTTTCTCAGCCTCTCCAGGCAACTGCAGGCGTATTGGGCCCACACAGATTGGAATGTTGGGCACTCCAGAGGGTCCATCAGTCTACCTGGGCAACTGTGGTCATTTTGAACCCGCAAAGCATAGACTGCTGCCCAAAACTGCAGCTTCATCCCTGCCCCAGGTAGTGGAGGAAGGGGTATTAAGCTTCATCAGTCTCTCTGGGCAAATACAGTCTTGTCCTGCACAACTTGTATTATTACACATGGCTGAAGCTCTGTCCTTACCCATGGCAGAGAAGAAAGGTGGGAGAAGCTTCATCAATTCCTGGGGCAACGTGGGTAGCTTCAGCCTCCGTATCTTACAGCACCAACTACATCCTCAGCTCCTACTACACAACCAGCAAGGGAGAAAGGACAAGAAAGCCCTAAACTAAGGGTAGAAACTGCACTCAGAATAAATACATTTAATAAGCCAGATGTGAAGACACCAACAAAAAATTACAATCCATACCAAGAAACAGGAAGATATGCCCCAGTCAAAGGAACAAGAAAACCCTGAAGATGACATAAAGGAGTTGAGACAACTAATCACAGATGTTCAAATTTCCTTAATGAATTCAATGAGATGGCTAAAGAGATTAAGGCTATTAAGAAGGCACTGATTGATGGGAATCACTATATTTTTTGTGTAACATTTATGTAATCTAAATATCTTTTTAAAAATAAAAAAAAATTGTTATTAAAAAAATAATAAAGAATATACAATATCAATGTGTGTGGTTGAGCACAAAGAAGAATTTGAAAGCATACATAGAAAAATAACAGACCTTATGGGAAAGAAAAGCGCAATAAGTGAAATTAAAAATACACTGGAGGCATATAACAGCAGATTTGAGGAAGCAGAAGAAAGTATCGGTGAGCTTGAAGACATGGCCTCTGAAAGCAAACTTACAAGAGATGAAGAAAAGAATGGGAAAAATTGAACAAGGTCTCAGGGAACTAAATGACAGCAAGAGGCGTGCAAACATACATGTCATGGGTATCCCAGAATGAGAAGAAAACGAAAAAGGAGCAGAAGGAATATTTGAAGAAATAATGGTAGAAAATTTCCCAACCCTATTGAAGGACATAGATATCTGTGTCTAAGAAGCACATTGTACTCCAATCCAAATAAATCTGAACAGACTAACTCTGAGATACATACTAATCAGAATGTCAAATGCAAAAGACAAAGAGAATTCTGAGAGCAGCAAAACATAAGCAATGCATAATATATTAGGGATACCCAATAAGATTAAGTGCCAATTTCTCATCAGAAACCATGGAGGCAAGAAGGTAGTGGTATGATATATTTAAGATACTATAAGAGAAAAACTTCCAGCCCAGATTCTTATATCTGGTAAGATTGTCTTTCAAAAATGAGGGTGAGTTTAGAATATTCTCAGATAAACAGCAATTGAGAGGGTTTATAACAAAATGACCAGCTTTGCAGGAAATACCAAAGGGAGTGTTACAGCCTTAAAAGAAAACAGAGGAGAGAGAATTGGAAGAGAGTCTAGAAATCATAATTGTATCAGTAATAGTAACTAAAAATGTCAAAAGAGTGGCAAAAATAAAATGACAAATAAAACCCAAAGATCAAAATGGATGAAATAAGAACTGCCTTTACAGTAATAACATTGAATGTTAATGGATTAAATTCCCTAGTCAAAAGACACAGACTGGCAGAATGGATAAGAAAATATGAGCCATCTCTACACTGTCTGCAAGAGACTCACCTTAGACCCAAGGATACCAACAGACTGAAACGAAAGGTTGGAAAAAGATATTCCATGCATTCAATAACCAAAAAGAAAAAAAACTGGGGTAGCTGTACTTATATCAGATGATATAGACTTTAAAAGCAAAACTGTTATTAGAGACAAGGAAGGACATCACATATTAAGAAAAGGGATAACTCACCAGGAAGAAATAACAATCATAAATGTATATGCACCTAACCAGGATGCCCCAAGATACATGAGGCAAACACTGGAAACACTGAAGGGAGAAATAGATATCTCTACAATAATAGTTGGAGACTTCAAAACACCACTCTCAGCATTGGATAGAACATCTGGCAAAGGATCAATAAAGAAACAGAGAGCTTGAATAATACGATAAATGGACTAAACCTAAAGAACATATACAGAACACTGTACCCAAAACAGCAGGATATACATTCTTTTTCAAGTGCTCATGGATCTTTCTCCAGGATAGACCATATGTTGGGTCAGAAAGCAGAGCTCAATAAATTCAAAAAGATCAAAATTATACAAAGCACTTTCTCTGGTCATAATGGAATAAAGTTGGAAATCAAAAAGAGGCAGGAAAACAGAAAATCCACATATCTATGGAGATTAAACAACACACTCTTAAATAATCAGCGGGGCAAAGAAGAAATTTCAAGGGAAATCAATAAGTATCTCGAAGCAAATGACAATGAGAACAAAACATATCAAAACCTATGGGATGCAGAGAAGGCAGTGCTAAGAGGGAAATTTAGAGCCCTCAATGCTTACATTAAAAAAGAAGAGCTAAAACCCATGACCTAACTACATGGTTGGAAGAACTAGAAAAAGAATGGCAAACTAATCTCAAAGCAAGTAGAAGGAATGAAATAACAAAGATCAGAGCAGAAATAAATGAAATTGAGAATGAAAAAACAATAGAGAGAATTAACAAAACCAAAAGTTGGTTCTTTGAGATTAACAAAATAAACAAACCCTTAGCTAGACTGACAAAAAATAAGAGAGAAGATGTGCATAAATGAAATAAAAAATGAAAACAGGAACATTAATACTGACCCTACAGAAATAAGAGAGATCTTAAGAGGATTCTATGAACAACTGTATGCCAACAAACTAGAAAATGTAGACGAAATGGAAAAATTCCTAGGCATGTAAAAACAACCTACACTGACCAAGAAATAGAAGACCTCAACAAACCAATCACAAGTAAAGAGATTGAAACAGTCATCTAACAGCTTCCCAAAATAAAAAGCCCAGGACCAGATAGTTTCACAGGTGAGTTCTACCAAGCATTCAAAGAAGATTCAATACCATTCTAAAACTCTTCCAAAAAACTGAACAAGAAAGAACTCAACCAAACTCATTCTATAAAGCCAATATCACCCTCATACCAAAGCCAGGTAAAGCTATTACGAAAAAAGAAAATTACAGACCCATTTCTCTAATGAATACGGATGCAAAAATCCTCAAAAAAATACTTGCTAATTAAATCCAACAATACATTAAAGGAATTATTCATCATGATGAAATGGATTTTATACCAGGCATGCAAGGGTGGCTCAACGCAAGAAAATCAATCAGCATAATTATACCACATTAATAAGTTAAAGAAGAAAAATCACATGATCTTATCAATTGACACAGAAAAGGCATTTGACAAAATACAACATCTTTTCCTGATAAAAACACTACAAAAGATAGGACTTGAAGGAAAATTTCTCAACATGAAAGGCCGTATATGAAAAGCCAACAGCTAACATTGTACTCAATTGTGAAATAATGAAAGCTTTCCCACTGAGATCTGGGACAAGACAAGGATGCCCAGTTACCACTGATGTTCAATATAATGCTAGAGGTTCTAGCTAAAGCAATCAGGCAAGGAAAAGAAATAAAAGATGTCCAAACTAGGAAGGAAGATGTAAAACTTTCACTATTCACAGATGATATAATCTTGTATCTAGGAAGTTCTGAAAAATCTACAACAAAGCTGCTAGAGATAATAATCGATTTCAGCAAAGTGTCAGGAAACAAGACCAATACACAAAAATCAGTGGTGTTTCTATACCATTGTAATGCGCAATCTGAGGAGGAAGTCAGGAAATAAAGTCCATTTACATTACCACCTAAAAGAATAAAATATTTAGGAATAAATTTAAAGCACTTGTATTCAGAAATCTACAATGCATTGCTAAAAGCAATAAAAAAAGACCTAAATAATTGGAAAAACATTCCATGCTCATGGAATGGAAGACTAAATATCATTAAGATATCAATTCTACCCAAACTGATATAAAGATTTAATGCAACCCCAATAAAAATATCACCATGAGTTTTTAAACAAATGGAAAACACAATTATCAAATTTATTTGCAAGGGTAAGAGGCCCCGAATAGCCAGATACATCCTAAAAAGGAAAAGTGAAGTTGGAGGACTCTCACTTCCAGACATTAAATTATATTACCTAGCTACAGTGGTAAAAACAGCATGGTATTGGCATAAAAATATACACATAGACCAATGGAACCGAACTGATGGTTCAGAAACAGAACCTCACCATCTATGGCCAAGTGATTTTTGACAAGTCTGTCAAACCCACCCACCTGGATAAGAACAGTCTATTCAACAAATGGTGCTGGGAGAAATGGGTATTTTCAGCCAAAAGAAAGACCCCTATCTCACACCTTATACAAAAATTAACTCAAAATGGATCAAAGACCTAAATATGAAAGCTAGAACCATAAAGCTCCTAGAAGAAAATGTAGGGAAACATCTTCAAGACCTGGTGGTAGGTGGTGGATTCTTAAACCTTACACCGAAAGCAAAAGCAATGAAAGAAAACATGGATAAATGGGACCTCCTCAAAGTTAAGCACTTCTGCGATTCAAAGGACTTCATCAAGAAGGTAAAAAGGCAGCCCATTCAATGAGAGAAAATATTTGGAAACCACATATCCGATAAAGGATTGATTTCCATGCTATATAAAGAGATCATACAACTCAACAATAAAAGAGCAAGCAATCCAATTTAAAAATGGACAAAAGATTTAAACACTCATTTCTCCAAAGAGGAAATAGAAATGGCCAAAAAGCACATGAAAAAAAAATATTCTATAGCACTATTAGGGAAATGCAAATCAAAACAATGAGATATCATCTAATACCACATAGAATGGCCATTAAAAAACACACAACAATTGCTGGAGAGGATGTGGAGAAATAGGAACAATCCTTCACTCTTGGTGGGATTGTAAAATGGTGCACCCTCTGTGGAAGTTTGGCGGTTCCTCAGGAAGCCAAATATAGAACTGCCATATGATGTAGCAATTGCTCTACTAGGAATATATCCAGAAGAACTAAAAACTATGACACGAACAGAGAGCTGCAAACGGATGTTCATAGCAGCGTTATTCACAATTGCCAAAAGATGGAAACAACCCAAGTGTCCATCAACCAATGAAAGGATAAACAAAATGTGGTATATACATAAGATGGAATACTATGATACAGTAACAAGAAATGCAACTGGGACACATATGATAACATGGATGAATCCTGAAGACATTATGCTAAGCGAAGTAAGCGAGACACAAAAGGTCAAATACTGTATGGTCTCATTAATATGAACTAAATATGAAGAATAAATGCATGGATTTAAAACCTAGAGTATAGGTTATTAGGAGATAAGAGGAGGGTTGAGAAGAACTACTGATGCTTAATGTATGTAGAAATTTTAATTAACTTGACTGTAAAAATGTGGAAATGGATAGAATTGATGGTAACATAGTGAGTAGCAGCTGGTTTATAAATGGGATTGTGGCTGAAAAGAGTAGTGTGGGGAAGTAAATGTCAATTGAAAGAAAGCTAGAGAATAATCTAGGGACTGAATAACACAGTGAACCCAGAGGTGGATGAGAATTGTGGCTGATAGTACAGATGTAAGAGTGTCCTGTGAGGTAGAGCGGATGTACATTACTAATGAAGGGTGGTGGGAATGTGGAGCAGCATGGGATAAATACAATTGGTGTGACCTATGGACTGTAGTTAACAGCAATCCTATAATATTCCTGCACCAATGCCAAAGATGTACTGTGTTGATAATGGGGGGGGGATGGAAAAAGTGTGCCAAACATACGCTATGGACCGTGGGTAGTGGTAATAGTCTGATGATGATATCTCATAATCTGTAACAAATATTCCACCACGGTGTGGTGTGTTGGTGATGGGGTGTTGTATGGGAATTCTAGACATTGTTTTGTGAGTTCACAATTTCTGTAATAAAAATATATTTTTAAAAAAATAGGGTGGGTTGGGGGAAAAATACACCTAATGTAAGATATGGACTATAGTTACTAGTAAGATTTTGACGATGCTCTTGCATAGTTTGTAACAAATGCTTTACAATGCAAGGTGTTGGTGGAGGGGTTATGTAAGGGACTCCTGTATGATATTATGCATGTTTATTTTGTAAGTTCACAACCTTTCATATACATTTATTGTTTATGCATGTTCATTTACGAATACTTCAATAAAAAATATACATTAAAAAAAACACAAAAAACCCACATATAGAGGGAAGTAGATGCGGCTCAAGCAGTTGGGTTCAGTTGCCGGTGCCTCCTGAACAAGATGAGCTGATGCAACGAGCAAGCAGTGGATGTGGCTCAAGTGGTTGGGAACCTACCTCCCACATGAGAAGTCCCAGGTTTGGTTCCCCGTGCCTCCTAAAGAAGAGGCGCAGACAACAGGCGGAGACAATGGGTGGAGACAACAGGCAGGGAAAACGGGCAGGGACAACGGACAGATACAATGAGCAGACAGACGAGGGAGGCATCTCGGGAGAAAAATACTAAAAAACACATTAGAAGCATACAACAGGGAAGTGGATGTGGCTCAAGCAATTGGGCTCCTGTCTACCATATGGGAGGTCCAGGGTTTGATTCTTGGGGCCTCCTGGTAAAGGCAAGCTGGCCTGCGTGGCAAGCTGGCCCAAGCAGAGTGCTAGCCCGCATGGAGTGCTGGCCCGAGAGGAGACCTGGAGCAGCAAGATGACATAACAAAAGGAGACACAGAGGAGAGATAATAAGAGATGCAGCAGACCAGGGAGCTGAAGTGGCAAAAAAGACTGTCTCCCTCCCACTCCGGAAGGTCCCAAATTGGTTCCCAGTGCCGCCTAAAGAGAAGACAAGCAGACACATAAGAACATATAGTAAATGGACAAAGAGAGCAGAAAATGAGTGCAAAAATAACTGGGGGGGGGGGAAGGGGGAGGAGGATAAATAAATAAATCTTTAAAACAAAAGAAAAAGCATACAACAGCAGACTCGAAATGATAGAAAACAGAATAACTGATACCAAAGACAGAACAGCTAAAATTGAAGAGAGAAAAGAATAGAGAGAGAGAAAGAATGGAAAATATAGAGCAGGGGCTCAGGGAGTTGAATAACATGTATACAATGACATACGTGTCATAGGAGTTCCAGAGGCAAAGTGAAGGGAAAAGGGGCAGAAAGAGTATTTGAGGAAATAATAGCTGAAAACTTCCCAATTCTCACGAAAGAAATGAAATTACATGTCCAAGAAGTGCAGCGTACCTCAATGAGAATAAATCCAAACAGACCTACTCCAAGACACATACTACTCAAAATGTCAAACATCAAAGGTAAAGAGAAAATTCTGGGAGCAGCAAGGGAGAAGCAAACCATCACATACAAGGGTTGCCCAGTAAAGCTTAGTGCAGACTTCTCATCAGAAGCCATGGAGGCAAGAACAGTGTAGTATGATACAATTAGGATACTTGAAAGAGAAAAACTGCCAGCTGAGAATTGTTTATCCAGCAAAATTGTTCTTCAAATATGAAGATGAGATTAAAACACTCACAAACAAACAAGAACTAAGGGTTCACAAAAAAGAATCCACCGTTGCAGAAAATATTAAAGGAAGCCTTACAGCCTAAAAGAAAAAGACAGGAAAGAGAGGCCTGGAGGAGAGTATAGAAGAACAGCAAAAAGGGTAACCAAAAGAGTAAAGATACAGACGAAAATAAGATATGACATATGAAAACCAAAGAATAAAATGGTGGAAATAATGCATTTACAGCAATATCATTGAGTGAATGGATTAAACTACCCAGTCAAAAGATATAGGCTGAAGATGGCAACAGACTAACAGGCAGAGATAAACGCTCTCACAAAAACAATGGAGAAAGAGGCAAAAGTTGACCAAGGGACCTGCTTTTGGGGTAAGCAGACCAGGACAGTGCTACCCAACTCCCAGGAGGGTGAGGGACAGAGAGATGAAGAAGCTGAAACAACAAATGGGAGTTACCAAGCCCCTGCAGCAGCTGGGAAGGGCTCCCCTCCCCCATCCCAAAGACATTAAGCTGGGGTAAAACCCCTGGCTCGCTGCAGCCAACTGAGGGGAACAGACATCTTCTTTCCTGTCAGCTGTTTCAAGGGAAAAGGGAGAGGAGGTCAGGGTGCTTTTCTTCAATGAATTTGGCCAGCAGAGCGCACTTTAAATCTCCGCTCTGCAGACTCAACAAAGGAACACAGGAAAACCAAAACTGAAACACCTCAATGGAAAGGTGCTTAACTAGCGCCATCTGCTGGCCCGTCTGAAAATTGCATGGACAAAAATGGTTCATGCTTTGTATCCAACCCCTGGGAGAAAATCTGAGCCCCACTAGTGAGTCCCTGGCCTGATTCTGAAAACTTAAGCTGGGCAATTTTGAAGACTGAGAATAAGTTGAACCAAATATCAAAGAAAAGTTGTGGGGGAAAAAAACAATAGGCAAGAAAGAGAAATTGGCCATCAGAGTAAATTCACCAACATATTCAGATGCCTAGACATCAGAAAAAATTACAAGCCATACTAGGAAACAGGAAGAGATGGCCCAGCCAAAAGAACCAACCAAATATCCTGAAGAGATACAGGATTTATGACAATCAGTGATAATCACACAACTCTCTTAAATCACTTCAAAGAATTTATAGAAAATATGATTAAAGAAGTAAAAGATATTAAGACGACACTGGGAGAGCATAAAGAACAATTTGAAAGCCTGCAAAGAAAAGTAACAGACCTTATGGGAATGAAAAACAGCACGGATGAGATTAAAAAGACAGAATTAGTGGGTTCGAAGGCAGAACATCTGAGCTGGAAAAGACAGGAGAACAGAAAGAGACGAGAATGGAAAAAATGGAACACAGTGTCAGGGAATTGAATGACAATGCAAAAAGCACAAACATTCACATTACTGGTGTCCCAGAAGGAGGTGAGAGGTAAAAGGGGCAGAATGAATATTTGAGGAAATAATGAACGAAAACTTCCCAACCCTTATGAAGGACATAAGTATCAATATCCAAAAGGACAAAGCACCCCAAACAGAATAAATGTGAACAGACCTACCCTGAGACACCTACTATTCAAAATGACAAATATCAGAGATAAAGAGAGGATCCTGAAAGCAGCAATAGAAAAGCAAAGCATCACATACAAGAGAAATTCGAAAAGATTAAATGCAGACCTCTCATCAGAAACCATGGAATGAGAAGAAAGTGGTATGATGTATTTAAGGTACTGAAAGAGAAAAACTGCCAGCCAAGAATTCTGTATCCAGTAAAGCTGTCCTTCAAATACTAGGTTGAGTTCAAAGTCTTCACCGACAAGCAAAAACTGACAGAATATGCTACCAAAAGACCAGATTTACAAGGGATACTAAAAGGGATGCTGCAGCCTGGAAGGAAAAAACAAGGGTGAGAGATTGGAGAAGAATTTAGAAATGAGGATTATTAGGAAGGGTAAACTCAAGGATAAAAAGACAGACAGGAAGTGCCTGAGTTATTCCCATGGCACAGAGGAGGAGACCAAGGCTGGGGAAGCGAAATGGCAGGCCCTGTACCCGCCGGATGAGACTGGAACCCACAGCAGAGCTCCCCCTCCCTGCCGCCCACCCCGGCCGACAGACCGTCCCCTCTGCAGAGGAGAAGCGTGTGTACCGGGTGCCCGTGTTCCCGGTGCCCTTCTGCGGCGCCCTGTTGGAGGAGCTGGAGCACTTCGAGCGGTCAGACATGCCCAAGGGAAGACCCAACACCAAGAACAACTATGGGGTGTTGCTACACGAGCTGGGCCTGGACGAGCCGCTGGTGACTCCGCTGCGAGCTCGCTTCCTGCAGCCGCTCACAGCCCTGCTGTACCCAGACTGCGGCGGGGGCCAGCTGGACAGCCACCGTGCCTTTGTGGTCAAGTATGCGCCGGGCCAGGACCGAGAGCTAGGCTGCCACTATGATAACGCCGAGCTCACCCTCAATGTCGCCCTGGGCAAGGCCTTTACTGGAGGTGCCCTCTACTTCGGGGACCTCTTCCAGGCACCTGCGACCCTGGCAGAGCCCCTGGAGGTGGAGCACGTGGTGGGCCAGGGCATCCTGCACTGGGGTGGCCAGCTGCACGGGGCCCGGCCCCTGGGTTCTGGGGAGCGCTGGAACCTTGTCATCTGGCTCCGGGCCTCTGCTGTGCGCAACCAACCGCCTCTGCCCCATGTGCTGTCAGGAGCCTGATCTGGTAGAGGACGAAGGCTTCAGCAACGGCTTCACCCGCCAGGTCAGAGCCCGGTTTGGCACACTGGAAGGGGTGTGTATGTGTGTCGCAGGCTCTGCCACCTGGGGCTGGGAGGAGTGGAGGAGTGGAAATAAACTCTCCGGAGCCCAAGGTTTAAAAGGAAAAAAAAAAAAAAGACAGACAGGAGAATGGTATGAAACAGAAAACTGAAGAACAAAATGGATTAAGTAATGACTTTACAGTAATAACACTGAATGTTAATGGATTGAAATCCCCAATCAAAAGACATAGATAGAATGGATTAAAAAAATGAGCTGTCTATATGTTGTCTATAAGAGACCCACCTCAGACATAAGGACACAACCTGGTTAAAAGTGAATGGTTGGAAAAAGGTATTCCATACAAATGTAACCAAAAAAGAGCTGCAGTAGACCAGATAAATGTAAAATAACAACATTAATTACTCAGTGCAACTAACAAATTCTTTCTGAGATCAGTATTCTGTAAGTTTCTTCATACAAATTAAACACTTGCTTTTAATTGAGGACTAGAGAAGAGATATATTTTTAGACTTCATTTCTCTTTAACCCTTTCTTATGCGTACTCGTTAATTAAAATAATCCAACTGGATCCATAATGATTTAGCACGACTACTGACAAAAAAGATTTTGAGTTTCTCTGCCTCATAAAATTATGAGTTGGCACATTGTTATCTGCTGTAATTCATTCCAATAAGATGTGATGAATTCCCAAATAGGAATTTGGCTATCCAGAAAGAATTAAGGCCTAAATGAAAATTAAATAACTAAACCAATACCTTACTTCATTCTTAGAGCTTAGTATGTCCAATAGTTAGAGCTGTAATATAAAAACATGAATTATGTAATAATTAATTTCTATTACATTAGAGTCACTATTTACATTTACAAATGTTTGTTGCTATACTATCTCTTATAATTGATATCAAATCTAACCTGGCCTTGCACTCTCTTTTTAAAATTTGTAATTTCTTTCTATCTATTTTTCTATTTATTTTACAATTTTACAATAAAGGTCTTTTTAATAGCTTAAAAAAAGCCACTGATAATACACTTTGGAAAGACCATATATGTGGTCTTTCCAAACAAGGAATTCCCTTGTTTGTTTCTCTGTTTTTTTAATTATTATTGAAATAATGAAAACGCTTTAACAATGATTGAAGTGATGAATGCACAACTATGTGATTATACCAAATACCATTGATTTATACTTTGGATAAATTGTATGCTTCATTAATATGTATCAATAAACTTGATTTGTTTAAAAAAAAAATAGGGTGGGTTGGGGGAAAAATACACCAAATGTTAAGATAGGGACTATAGTTAGTCGTAGTATTTTGATGATGCTCTTGCAAAGTTTGCAACCAATGTTATAACAATGCAAAGTGTTGGTGGAGGGGTGGGTGATGTATGAGACCCCTGCATGATGTTATGTATGCTTATTTTGTTAAGTTCACAACTTTTAGTATACTGTTGTTTATGTATGTTCATGTATAAAATGATATACTTCAATTAAAAAGAAAAAAGATATAGGCTGACAGAATGGATAAAAAAAACACATGAGCCATCCATATGCAGCTTACAAAAGACTCACCTTAAACCCAGGGATACAAACCAGCTGAAAGTGAAAGGTTGGAAAAAGATACTCCACGCAAATAGTAACCTAAAAAGAGCAGGGGTAGCTATGCTAATATCAGAAAAAACAGACTTTAAATGCAAAAACAGAAGGCCATTATATATTAACAAAAGGGACAATCCACCAGGAAGAAATATCTATGCACCTGACCAGGGTGTCCCAAAATACATGAGACAAAATCTGGCAAAACTGAAGGGAAAAACAGACATCTCTACAATAATAGTTGGAGACTTCAACTCACCACTCACATCATTAGATAGAACAGCTAGCCAGAAGATCAACAAGGAACTTGAACAATATGATAAACAAGCTAGACATACAGACATATACAGAACAATGCACCCAAACACAGCAGATTATACATTCTTCTCAAGTGCCTATGGATCTTTCTCCAGAAGAGACCACATGTTATGTCACAATGCAGCTCTGAATAAATATAAAAAGACTGAAATTGTACAAAGCACCGTCTCAGCTAATAATGGAATGAAACTGGAAATCAATAATAGGAAAGAGGTAAATCTGCAAATGTAAAGGCTAAATAACACACTCCTAAATAATCAGTGGGTCAAAAAAGAAGCAAGGGAATTCAGTAAATATACTGAGACAAATCAAAATGAGAACACAACTTATCAAAACTTATGGGATACAGCAAAAGCAGTCTTGAGAAGGAAATTCATATACCTAAACATATATATTTAAAAGGAGGAAAAAAAAAATCAGACCAAACAACTGGAGAAACTAGAAAAAGAACAGCGAATCATTCCCAAAGTAAGCAGAATGGAATACTAAAGAGTAGAGCAGAAATGAATGAAATTGAGAACAAAAAAACTAAAGAGAAAAAAAATCAACAAAATCAAAAGCTAGTTCTCTGAGAACATTAATAAAATCAACAGGGGACGGCTGTGGTTCCTCTGGGAAAAAGACCTCACGGCCCTCGTCTCCAGCTCAAAAATAATAAACACACCGAGACCTGCAGGGGGGTGGGGTGGGGGACGACACACGCGACACGATGACGACAAACCCCTAGCTAGACTAACAAAGAAAAAGAGAGAAAATGCAAATAAATACAAACAGAAATGAAAGGGGGAAGTTACAACTGACCCCATAGACATAAAAAAAAATGATCATAAGAGGATATGAGCAACTGTATGCCAACAAGCTAGACAACTTAGATGAAATGGAAAAAATCCTAGAAATGCACAAACAACCTACACGGAAGCTACAGAAATACAAGAACTTAACAAACTAATCACATTTAAAGACACTGAAACAGTCATCAAAAATCTACCAACAAAAAAAAAGTCCAGGACCAGATGGCTTCAAAGGTGAATTCTACCAAGCATTATGAAAAGAACACTTCTGTTTAAACTCTTCCAAAAAAAACTAAAGTGGAGGGAAAATTACCCAACATATTTTATGAAGCCAACATCAACCTGATACCAAAGCCAGATTAAGATACAAGAAAATTACAGACTGCCTCTCAAATGAACATTGATGCAAAAATTCTCAACAAAATACTTGCAAATAGAATTCAAAAGCATATCAAAAGTCTTATGCATCATGACCAAATCGGATTTATTTCTGGTATGCAAGGATGATTCAACATAAGAAAATCAATCAACATAATACACCACATTAACAGACTGAAGGAAAAAACAAATGATCATCTCAATCGATGCAGAAAAGGCATTTGACAAAATCCAGCATCCTTTCTTGAAAAAAACATTTCAAAACATAGGAATAGAAGGAAAATTCCTCAGTGTGATAAAAGGCATATATGAAAAACCCATAGCCAATATCATACTCAATGGAGAAAGGTTGAAAACTTTCCCTCTAAGATTGGGAACAAGACAAGAATACCCACAGTGACCACTACTTTTCAACATTGTACTAGAAGTTCTAGCTATAACTATTAGACAAGAAAAATAAAATAAAATTAAAGGCATCCAAATAGGAAAAAAGGAAGTAAAAGTCTCACTATTCACAGATGACATGATCCTATTAGAAGATTCTGAAATGTCTATGACAAAGCTACTTGAGCTAATATACAAGTTCAGCAAAGTGTCAGGATACAAGATCAACACGCAAAAACTCAGTAATGTTTTTGTACACTAGTACTGAACAATCTGAGGAGGAAATCGGGAAAAATGCCATTTACTATAGCAACAAAAAGACTCAAATACCTAGGAATCAATTTAACCAATGAATACAGGACCTACATGCAGAAAACTACAAAACAATGCTAAAAGAAATCAATGAAGACTTAAAAAATGCAAAGAAATTGTGTTCATGGATTGGAAGACTCAATATTGTGAAGATGACAATCTTCCCCAAACTGATTTATAGATTCAACGCAATACCAATCAAAATTCCAACAGCCTACTTTACAGAAACAGAAAAGGAAATTACCAAATTTATTTGGAAAGGAAATGCATTCTAAAAAAGAAGAGCAATGTGGGAGGATTTTCACTGCCTGACCTTGAAACATATTACAAAGATACAATGGTCAAAACACCATGACATTGGCATACAGACAGTCACATCAATCAGTGGCACAGAACTGGGAGTCCAGAAATAAACCCTCACCCTATGGTCAACTGTTTTTTGCTTTGTTTTGTTTAAAAAGATTTATTTTACTTATTTGTTTTGCATTTGCTGTGTCTGTATTTGAGTGCTAGTCTTCTCTTTTTTTTTTAAGGAGGCACTGGGAACCGAACCTGTTTCCTCCCATGTGGGAGGGAGGTGCCTAATTGCTTTAGCCACCTCTGCTCCCTGCTTTGTAGTGTGTCTCTCATTATGTTTTCCTCTGTATTGTCTCTTGTTGCGTCATCATGTTGCATCAGCTTGCTGTCTTGCTCTTCTTCTTTAGGAGACACCGGGAACCGAACCTGGACCTCCTATGTGGTAGGCGGGAGCTCAATCACTTGAGCCACATCTGCTTCCCAGCCAAATGGTTTTTGACAAACCTACAAAACCCACTGTAAAGGGACAAAACAGTTTCTTCAACAAATAGTGTTGGGAGAACTGGATATCCATAACCAAAAGAATGAAAGAGGACCCTTATCTCACTCCCCATACAAGACTCGACTCAAAATGGATCTAAGACCTAAATATAAAAGCAAGGACCATAAAACTTCTAGAAGGAAATATTGGAAAACATCTTAAAGACTTTGTGGTAGGTGGTGGTTTCTTGGACCTTACACCCAAAGCATAAGCAACAAAGGGAAAAATAGATAAATGGGCCCTCCTCAAAATTAAACACTTATGCACTTCAAAGGACTTTGTCAAAAGAGTGAAAAGGAAGCTGATTCAAGGGGAGAAAATATTTGGAAATTCCATATCCAATAAGCATTTAATATACATGATATATAAAGCAATGCTACAACTCAACAATAAGACAAATAACATAGGAGCAGATGTGGTTCAAGCAGTTGTGGTTCCCACATAGGAGGTCCAGGGTTTGGTTCCTGGTGCCTCCTAAAGAAAAAAACCACACAGATAATGAACAATGAGCAGACAAGGAGCACAATGAGAAAAAGAAAAAGAAAAAAAAAGGAGCAAACAGACAAGGGAGCCATCAGGAGGGGGGGAGGGAGAAAAAAAAGGACAAATGACCCAATTAAAAAGAGGCAAAAGACGTAAATAGACATTTGTCCAGAGAAATAAAAATGGCAAAAAAAAACAACAAAAAAAAACCACATGGAAAAATGCTCCACATCACTAGTGATTAGGGAAATGCAAATTTAAGCTACAATGAGGGAGATGGATGTGGCTCAAGTGGTTGGGCGTCCGTCTACCATATGGAAGGACCCGGGTTCCATCCCCAGGGCCTCCTGGTAAAAAATAAATAAATAAATAAATAATTTTTTTTTTTTTTTTAATTTAAGCTACAATGTGATATCATTTCACACCTATTTAATGGCCACTATTAAAAAGATGGAGAAGTACACATGTTGGAGAGAATGTGGAGAGATAGGAACACTTATTCACTGTTGGTGGGAATGTAGAACAGTACAGCCACTATGCTGTGGAGGACTGTTTGGCAGTTCCTAAAGAAGCTGAATATAGACTTGCCACATGACCTGGAATTTTTTTTTTTTTTTTCCCCTGAGAAAACAGGATGAAAAGGAGAATGAAGGGATGATGCAAATTTGTGGTTCTGAATCTGCAGGGCAAGGAGAATGGCAGTGTCATTGACAGGAAGAGGATCAGGAAGATGAACGGATTTGGGGAAATGATAAGATCAGTTTTAGATCGTGGGTGAGACATAAAGGCAAGGTCTTTCACAGGAAAATGTGGACAGTAGGAAATGCAGGACCAGAATTCTGGAGAGAGGTTGGAACAGGGGGGAAAGATGCCCATGGAGTGTGAATATGAAGGGAGACAGTGTGGAGGGAGAAAAGAAGAGAGTCTAGGATGGAATGGGAATGTCCACGCTCCAAGGAAGTATAGCCAATGGCAGGAACAGGGACGGGTGTGAGGGCTGAAAGGGTTCCCTGAAGCCAAAGGGTTTGCAAAAACCAAGGGGTATGGAGACTGAAAACAGGTTATCAGATAGGTCTGGTGGTGGGCAGTTTCAAAAGGAGCTTCTTAATTTCTATGCTAGGAAGTGACCTCTGCTGGCCCACCTTCTTATACAAATTATAAACATCCTTTTGCCTTTAGCTTTTCCATTATTTTTCTATTTCTTTCTTCATGTATTCCCCAGTCCTTAGAATTCCTCTAGTACTCAGAGACTGCCAGCGTGTTTGGCCTTTGAGTACACCACCCTGCATTTTCCGTGGCAAATACCACTACCGGGTATGTATAAATACAGTATGATTGCGCAACCATGAACGAAATATATTGTGTAATCTCATGGAGTTAATAACTTGAATATAGGTCACCAGAAAATGGAATGAGGTTAGAGAATGGAAAGCTGAGGGTTAAACTGTACAGAATTGGTTAAAAAAAAAAAAAAAAAGGTTGTGTGTTAATCTTTGGAAATGAATTGCAAAGCTATTTTATCCATATGACAGTGGTTGAAAAGGGAAAGTCTAAGATCATGTATATTACTAAAAGGAAAGCTAAAAAATGTAAAATGAAACTATACAGCAGAGTAAAACATCATGTGAAATATGAATATGGGTAATATTGCATATATGAGACTGTTTTTCTTTGAAACTGAACAAAGGTATGTTAATGTTACAAGATGTTACTATCAAAAAACAAAAACAACACATTATGCTAAGTGAAAGAAACCAGATACAATGTACTACATATTGTATGATGGCATTTATATAAAATGTAATATAAATCATTTATAAAGATGGAATTAGATTTGTGGTTACATAGGGCTGGGGAAGGATAGAGGGTTTGAGAGGTAACTGCTAAGGGGTGTGGAGTTTTTCTTTTTCGAGTAATGAAATTGTTCTAAAATTTTTTGTGGTGATGAATGCACAACACTGGTTATACTAAAAGCCATATGTGAATATATCTCAATAAAACTGCTTTAAATTTTTTTCAAAAATAAAAAAATAGTATTTGATGGGAACATCAAAAAGAAGTACAATGAGAGTTAAGAAAAGATGATTACCATAGATTTGTACTTTTGTTCACAGATGGTCTACTATCTACTTATGTTTATCACTCACTCAGAACACAGTCAACTCTGTTATAACCTGCTCCTCTTATTCCTTTGGTCCTTGCTCCAACAGTTTCCAAATAGTCCTATGCCTAGCCAGAGTATCCAACCAGCCTTCTCAGAATTACTATTCTAGCCATACTCCACAAGTTCCTATCACTCAGTAAGCCTCAGGATCCAAGGTGACAGTCAATTTTCTAACCTTTGATTTTGCTGTAACCCTTCATAATGACATCAACAAATAGGCACGTGCTATCTGTCAAGGCAACCTGGCTACAATAATACTATGTCAGTAAGAGCCCAAATTTCCTCTCTGAATCACTACAGGCAATTACACTTAAACAATTACTTTAGTAAAGAGCAAGAGAGAGTTGTAAATAATCCAAAATAATTATTTCCAAGGCATCTGATAAAAAGCACACTCACACTCCATCTCCAGTTACAAAATCTCACTATCCTTCTATCTCTCCAGATCAGCAGTCAATAGCCTAAGACCCACCTAGGTAAGACAGAGGAAGTAAATGCAGAAAACTTACAAAGAAAGTAACTCAATTGATCACTTCTCTTAATTATATCAGTTTTTAGAACTGATAAACACCTATTCTGAAATATTAAAAAAAAAAACAAAAAACACCAAAACATCAGCTGTCATACACTGACTCTATAAAAACTTCTAAGACAAAATATAAAGGGCAGTTTAATGGAAAATAAAAACTATACCTAAAACTAATAAATCTAGATGGCCAAATTAGAAAAGCATGCCAGTTATACTTACAGGATACTTCAATACTGCTCCACTTTTAAGAAAAGTTTAGAATTATATAAAAATTCACTTTAATAAAATTGGTTTTCAATTTAGGGACAGAAATGTTGTACCAAATAAAGTCCCTAAAATGCTAATACTAAAAATGTGCTACAAATCTACCATTTAAGATTTCTAGGATTATCAGAATTAAACATAGATCTATTTCTTTTGTCTAACTCCTACCAACCCTGAGTACACCATTATTTAAGAATGGTTTCTTAAAACATAATCTAACCATAATCTTAGTGATTGTGACTTTGTTTACAGATAAACAAATCTAAAAGCTTTGTAGTTAAGGATACAATCAGAGAAGCCTTTTGTGTTATACCATATTTTTCCTAACCACCTAACCAAAATCTCAAAAATATCCATTTCCTAACCTCCTTCCATCTTCTAATATAAGACACAATTTAAATATTTTGCATTGTCTGTCTCCCCAAACAGAAGGAGTCTGTTTTTTCTGTCTGCTTTTATTCACTGCTGTATCCCCAGCACCTAGATGAGTGCTAGACACAGAGGGCCCTCAAAAAATAATTGCTCAGTGAATCAATAAGTTTAATAATTTGGTTGGAACTTTCTGTGTAATTTAGTTGTTCTGAAAAGAGTTGAACTTCGTTATTAAACTTTTTTTTTTTTTTTAAGGAGGTACCGGAGATTGAATTCAGACCCTCATCCGTGGGAAGCAGGCGCATGACCACTGAGGTACATCCACTCCTCAATGTTAGTAAAGTCTTAATAAAACTTTTGTTCACCAAAGAAAGAATTGTATGCAAAAAGTACACACACAGAAAGTAGTGCTGTGTTTCAAAAAGCCTGATTTTTCTTTATTAAAATATGTTAAGATACTACCATAAAACGAAAGGAAAAGATCTAGTTTTATTTTAATTAAAATCAAAAGCAACAGTTTTCTATTTTTCTAATCAGAAGACACCAAGGAATAAAGGCAGGTGTTAAGACAATCTAAGGTTTGAGACAGATAAATGCAATAATGTATTTTTTCCATTGCTTAAGTAGCCATGTAAAATTCAAGATAATCAACACTAAATTCTGTACCAACTAATTTTTCTCTCTTAAAAACTGTACTCTTTGCCTTTTCCAGATACTTGGAAGTCTAAATCTAACGAGCGAACCCTTAGTTACCAACTCTATACTACTAACCTCTCTTGTCAAATATATTCACCAGTGTTATGGATTTCAATCTTAATTTTTAATCTTAAAATGTTTTAATGTTAATACAAATAACCTTAAATTGGTCATATAGCCCATGTACTGTTCAACTTAGAAGTGTTCAACAGTTCCTTTTTTGGCCTCAAATGACGAAACTTCTCTAACGTCTGGGGGGGGGGGGGGGGG
>JAQZBX010047486.1:0-20469 GCA_029593785.1 Cabassous unicinctus
CTTTTCTTTAAATCTTATATATTTTTCAAATTGAATGAGTGTATTTAAAAGGGATACTTTATACTGCTATAGCAAAGGGGAAGCACATTTCCCTTCCCCTAAATAGACGGTGAACCTAAAACACCAACACAATGGAAACAAAGCGAAAGCCACTTTGTGCAAATCCAGCAGGTGCAGCAGTCTGTGGAGGGCCCTGGGCCTGAGGCCTGCTCATTGTTGGGAGATGTTAAAGATGCATCAGCACTAAACAGAGACTTTCTTCTTGTTAGTAATTTGGAAAGTGAGCACAAAGGAAGCAATGCTTTCGTTAGGTGAATCTTAATGCTGGCTCCGTGTACCCACTGATATCATCCTCGCCGCACTGTGGGAAACCATGTTTCAGTCCAACTCTGCCCTCTCCCTATACTCTTGGATCATTGAGGCCAGAGGGGGTGGGATAGATTCGTCCAAGGTCATAAAGTAAGTGGATAGCACAACCACAATTAGAATCTGGATTTTTCAATTCCTAATGCAATGCTCTTTCCACTCTACTAGACTCCCTTGCTGCTACTCGGAGACTGTCAGGCATTTCATTGCTTTATCCCAAACAAGTGAGACTCATGGTGGAATTTTAGGCACTGTGTGTCGGACAAATCACACAAATCACCTTTCAGAGGTGAGGACCAGGGTGCTTAGGGCTGGGCCCAGCACCTCCACCTTGGAACCTTACTTTCTCCATCTGTGCAATGGACACAATCAGCCTACCCTTGAAGGATTATGGGAGGCTCAGCTGTAATGAATGGGCAGTGCCCTCCTGGGCATGTGGTGCCAGCCACGAGCAAAGTCCATGCCATCAGCATGGCACTCAGAGCTCCGTGCAGATGCTGGGATGGGCCTGGGGCCTCAACCTGGGCCAGGGCTGGGTCCCCTTTGTCAGCAATTGTGAGCAGCATCGCTCTGGGGGATTTGCATGTTCCTGAGGCTGATACGGAAGCAGGAAGCCCCTACTTCCAGGTGGGCTCAAGGAGGTTGGGTCTCAAGATGTGGGCATTGATTGGAGCCCAGAGGTCCCTCTCACCTCACTGTGGGAAACCACTTTCCAGTCCAGTGATTTTTGTGGCTGCAGGAGAACAGGCATGGAGAAGGGGTCAGGGCAATGTTTCTGTGTTTCAGCTCTGCCGGGGATCGCCGGGATTGGCGCTCATTGCTTCTCCTCTTAGGCCGTCTTGCCTGTAGCTGTGAAGTCGGACATCCTGTTTCTCATTTGGTCATTCATTCAATCAATATTGACTGAGCCCTTCCTATGTGCAGAGCCGGGCGCTGGACCACAGACGAATAGTGACCCAGCGTCCAACTCATCACTTCAGCAACACGGGTGAGAAGTGCCGGGAGCTCCAAGGTGGATCGGTGAGATGGTGGGGGTGGAGGGACTCACCTGGTTTCTCAGCAGGGAGGGTGCAGGGTAGCCGGTGGCGATTGGTCTGAGAGCTCCCAGGCCTGGGAATCTGGGAACCCCAGGCAGGTCGGGGAGTCAGCGCTGAGGAGTAGTTCTGAATTCCTGATTCTGGTTTCTCCTAAGTGGGGGTGGAGGTGGAGGAACATGCTTTTGGGGGCTTGGAGTGAATTCCAGACATTCCCCTAGTCTGCTCCCCGCAAAACCACCCCTTGGGGTTCTTACTCTTTCATATGAACAATGGTTCTTTCAGCTTTCTGTAAAGGGCAAAGAACCTTTCTCAGGTTACAGATGCAAAACATGAGTGGGCTGTTGCTGCACCTGGGCCCCCTGCCCCTCCTCTAACCAGGCGGCCACCCCCAGGTCCTCCTGGGAGTCACTCAGCCACTAAACAGAATGTCTTGGGAGGTCCACCTGGAATCTCCAAGGGAGGAGAATGGTCCTCTTGAAATTCTCTTTCCAGCTGCCTGTTGACACCGAGGAGAACGTCTCAGCTGAGGGGTCTCTAACACCTCTCTAACCCGCGCAAGGAGATGACAGGCTGAGACTCAGAGCTGTAGGCAAACAGTAGCTGTCGTCGTCTGGAATTGCGTGACATCCTTTCATTTGATTTTCATTTTGATTTTCCCTTACATGGCCTGTCATACTGCTTCTCTGGTTTTCTGTAGCAATGGAAAGTGTTCTTGCAACATAAATTTATTAAGTGAAATGATTGGAAGAAAACAGAAAAGTCCAGAAACTGTTCCTTGCAGGTGGCACATGGGTGGAGCAGAACCCAGGAAGGTGTGACTGGCGTTCAGGAACAGCTGTCCTGCAAGGCGGGAGCCGCCGCAGGTCTGAGAGCCCGGGCGGGACCACTCATGGCTGTCTGTCTCCTAAGGGTGCTGGGTCCCCGGAGTCAGGCCCAGGGGTCCCACGGCCCTATCCTGAGGTCACAAGGCCCAGGCCCTGAACTTCCACAGTGATGGAGAAATATAGAGAGACAATAAGGCAGTGAACCGGGACGGAGGGTTTATGAGGTGGCCATGCTCGAGTGGTCGAAAGTTAGGGAAAATGTATTTATTACAACACTTTTTCATGGGCAAGTTATCATTTTGTCAAACTTTATTAGAGGGACTAATTAATGGGTTGTAAAAAGTACTAGTGCGTGGCCGGAGAAAGAGCTGGTCCCGGGGACATTGGCAGTCGTGGGATTTATGGTCCCTTCGTTCCCCATTTATTAATGCGGCAAAGGCGCACGGAGTAGGTTATATATGGGTTGGCGCAGAGTCGCCCCCCCGCCTTCCCAGGAGGCTGATGAGGCTGGGAGGGGGTGCAGGCAGGGGTCCTCCAGCCACTGCCTTCTGGGGGGAGGTAGAGAGGCAGGTGCAGAGAGGCAGGGTCCTGGGCTAGGAGGGGGACAGCTGGCTGTGTGACCTTGGATGACATTTTGCTCCCTCAGCCTGTTTCCTCGTCCCTGCACCTAAGGGAAGAGATAAAGAGGTAAGAAGGTCCTGCGTGGGCACATGCCTTGGAAACTATTAAGTGCTCTGCAAAATGAGGCCAGCCGCCAGCTGCTGGAGGAGTCCTGTGCTGGAAGGTTAGGCAGTCACTGAAAATGACTCTAGTGCTGGGGCTGAGCAAATGCTCCTCTTGCTCAATACTTCAAATCCATGCTTGTCCTTCAGTTCTCTGTACCACAGTTCCTTTTCACCTCTAACCTCTCAGCTCAGATGCCTCCTCCTCCAGGCAGCCCCCCCACCTCCCCGACTGCTCCAGGGGATGCACTTGCTACAACAGTGCTCAGTCCATTTCTCCCACGGCCCCGTGCAATCTACATATTTAGTGATTGGTTCATTTACCTGTGTATGGATTGTTTCTCCTGTAAGATAATAGAAGAGGGGGCTGTGTCCATCTCATGCCCTGCTCTGTCCCCCCATGTCTGGCATCAGGGGTTCAACGCCTATTTTCCAAGTGGTTGAAGGAGAAACTGTGGGTGTTAAGGCTGGATGGTGGGATTGTGAGGGGTTCGTGCAAGGGAGACAAAAAGCTACTTGCTGGATGGTAACCACAGTAGGCGCTCAATAAGTGCAGGTCATCGGGTGGGAGGGTAGATTTGAAGGATCTGCCAGCAGCAGCCCACCCTGTACAGGCCACAGGTTATGGGGTTATGAGGGAGAGCCTTGTGATCCCTGGTGGAGATGACACCCTGGGAGCTTTGCCTGAGAATCCATGTCTCTATTTGCCATTTCTCAAAGGCCTCTTCCCCTGCACCCATAGAACAAACAGTGCAAAAGTGGGGGTGGGGGAGGGTACCCCAGGTGAGAAACACTCCCCGTAGAAACCGGCCAAGGTAGGAAAGCAGGAAGGATCAAAACGTCCTGCAAGCCAGGGTTTGAATCCTGTTTGCAAGCCCTGGAGCGCATCCTCGGTTTCCCCACCTGGAGAGTGGGCATGCTCGGGGCACACACCTCCTTGGCTGGCTGGGAGCCACCTCCTGGGAAGCTCGGGAACTGGGGGTGCCTCTCCCTCTTCTTCTCAGTCTTGGCTGGGACAGGGCAGGAGGTGGGCGCCTCAGCGTCTCTTGGGCTCAGCTTTCACCTGTGCCGAGCCTCGTGACTTCTGCAAAGACAGCTGGCCCCTGGCTGGGGGACAGGTTCTCCTTTTGGTCTCTTGACTGGTGTGGCATGAAATCAGCAGGTGTTAATCCCACAGGGACCACTCGGCAGGGTCAGGGCGAGGACAGGAGAGGACGGAGGCGTTGAGCTGCGAGGAGTGGCTGACCCACCATCTGCCCTTCCATTTTTTGCTTTTTTTCCCAGCAGTGGGGACTGATGCACACGGGCCATCATCCCCACTCCCCACCTGGTGTGGCTTCCGGGAATACTGGGAGGTTGGCATCACGATCCCATTGTTCGACTGAAGAAACTGAGGCATGGAGAATTTAAAGCGCGTGACTGCAAAAGACTGTCCCCTTCTGGGCACTGGCAGGCTGTGAGGGTGTAAGACACAGTGCCTGCCCTTGAGGCCCTCCCAGTCCAGTGAAAAAGGTGACCCCAAGAACAGAAATCCCGGGTCGTTAGAATGTCCATCAGAAACAGGCTCAGAGCCAGGGGAGCTTCCTGGAGGAGGGGACATTTTGGGTAGGCATGGATCACAAACTGGCCTGAGGCAGAAAGAGGGGGGTGGCATTCCAGGCAGACGGCCTGGCATGTGCAAAGGTGCAGAGGATGAAAAGGGACCAGTGAGTGGTCTGATGTGGCTCGAATCAGGGGGGAAGTTGGGATATGGAAGGAGATAAGGCAGGCAAGGGGTCAGCCCATGACAAGCCCCAGAGGACGGGCTGAGGATTTTAACCAAGGGGAGAAATCCAATGGAAGGGCCATACTATTGACTCATTTGTCAATGAGAACATTCTGGAATGAACGCATTGACCTTCACCAGCTGCGACAGCCTCAACTCTTCCCCAGCTCTGCCCACAAATCTGTTAACTCCTGGTGAAATGAGGGCTGGGCAGCAGCTCACGTGCCCATGTATGGGGGCACAGGTGGAAGAAGGACAGGCACCCCGTGATTCCCAAGTCAGTACTCATCAAGAGATGTCCAAAAACCCTTTCCCGGGTGCCTCTAAATTTTGACCACCCATTCCTTTTGGCCAACTGAGCTTCGGACCGTCGTGGCCCGTGCCGAGGAGGTTTGATCCATAGCGAGCCCACTTTGGGCGAGAAGCTAGTAAGAGGCGAAGCACATTGCGAGGCTGACCCAAGGGAAGTACTGGGTTGAGCCAGAAGCCTCCTTGGGAGCACATAAGAGAACCAGGGCAGGGCAGGGCATGTTCCGTCCAAACAGCAACCAAAGGCTCTGGAATTCTTGATTACGCTTCACGATGGCCCTTGCTACCATCCCTGCCTTCTTCAGTGATATTTTGAGTATTCAATCCTTTCTTGAGAGCGGTCAAGGATTTTGCTTTTTGAGAGTGTGCCAGGAACATTCAAAGGCTGGGGGCAGCTGCCCTTAGGAAGGGAAGGAAGGGGTATTTGGGGAAAAAGGGCCAGATGCCCATGGTGCCAGACAAGGGTTTACCTGCTTCAAGCATCTCTGACGCAGGGCGGGGGGCTCCAGTTCTGCTCAAAGCCTTCTCTGGGCTTCCTACAGTCTTCAGAATTGAACCCCAAGCTTCTCACCCACCTCCCAGGCTCTGAGCGACCTGCTCCGGGTCCGCCTCGCCAACCCCTTCCCCATGCCCACTCCTCTCCCGCCTCCCTTCTTCCTTGTCCTCCCGAGCCAGGAGGCCCTGTTTTGTCTTACCTCCACCCCTCAGAGCCTGGCACATAGTAGGTGCTCAATACACGCAGACTCACTGGACCTGCACTTTTGCAGGTCATGGGGAGCCCTGGGCAGGCACGTGCCAGTTAGCTGTCACAGCCACCCCGCAGGAAGGTGGAGGAGGGCCCGGCCCTGCCGGAGGATGCACAGCTGGGAAGCTTGGGACCAGGCTGTAGGTCTCTGCCCCAAATCCAGAGTACGGGTCCCCACTCTTCATCTTTTGAAGGAGCAATTTGGGGCACAATGTCCTCATTCTCCCCTCACCCTGAGCCTTCCAAACACCACCCAGAGGGGAATTGCCACCAGGATGGAGAAGGCTCTTGCCAGGTCCTTGGGGGTGCTGATGAGGCATCGAGTTAGGGTGCCTGGTGCCGACTCGAGGCCCTGGGATTTGGAGGTGGGTGGGGTTCACCCCTCATCCAGTTGCCCCAGCCCCCGGCTCTCCATCTCTTTTCTCTCCCTCCAGAGATGTCTTCTAGGATTCCCTCTTGCGCTTCCACTTTGGGCCTCTGGGACTCCAGCTGCTGGGCTGCGAACCCTACCTGGGGCAGAGATGTGGGGTGAGCCTTCAGGCTTCTCAGTAAACATTGGGCACCTACTATGTGCCAGGCATTGAGCCATGGAGAGGAACGGACAGGGTTCTTGCCCCAGGGTGGGGACCAAGGCACCCAAATCAGTAAGTATTAGAGGAACTGGATTAGCCCTCTGTAAGGGGCACAGTGGGGGCTCAGGTGGGTAGTCCAAGAAAGGGAAGGAAAAGAACTCAGAGAGGTCCTGCTTGAGGCGAATCTTGAAAGAGAAATCACCATTTTCCTAGATGTACGAAAGGAACTCCAGGTGAAGATCAAGGCAGGCAGGTGAAAACTGGCCTGGTGTCTTGTTCAAGAGACTTCTCCAAGGGTACAATTCCAGGAGTTGGAGTGACCTTGCCAGGGTGACCTCGAACTATCTGCAGAGATCCGGGAAGCCTGTTCTGTCCAAACAGATGCCGGTTGCACGGGGCACATTTAATCCACTTAGGATAACAGCTTCTTCCGGAGTATTTTGGTGCCTCCATTACTTGCATGCAAATGGAAGCTGCTAATTGCAGGGGAACCTTGTGCTCCTGGAGAGCAGGCCCCAAGGACTTGTTTGGAAGCTCTGCTGGCAGCGTGAGGGCCTGCGTGTCTTCTGGAAGACGCTCCGCTTCCTTATAAAGCTGATTTATCCAGTCAGCCACTCAACAAACATTTATCCAGTGCGTTTATCCAGGCTCTGGAGACACGCGGTGAACGAGACGGACACTGCTCCTGTCCGCGTGGGGCTGACATTCCCAGTGGGGAGACCCAGAGTTACAGTCGGGATAGACACTGTGAAGACAGAAGAGTGGGGTGACGAGACAGAAACGGGGCTGCAAAGTGCCTTGGTGTGGGTTCCCTTAGAGATGAGGATTTGAGGGCAATTTTTTTTGTTTGTTTGTTTGTTTTTGGAGAGATGCTTTCCAGAAGCAGCTGTAGGGAAGACAGCCAACACGGGGTGTGTTGGTGGATCCAGTTACCACGGTGGCAACTGGAGTTCAGTCCTGTGGGGTCCTCTGGGACACCCCATCAAATTCGCACCTCAGAACTGGGCTTCCTGAGGGCAGCGGGAGCTGGGGGTATTTATACTCCCACCCCCAGAGTTGTGGGTTCCAGAGCAATTGCAGTGTGCTCTCTGCAGACCTGGGAGCACTCAGGTAGAGAGGCTGGCCTTGGCGGTTGTACACGGAGCACGTGGTGACAGACATCTGAGGAATACGGGAGGGGTACCATACTGGTTTTCTATGGCTGCTGTAACCAGTTACCACAAACTTAGTGGCTTACGGCACCAACATAAACTTATCGTCTTACGTCTCTGGAGGGCAGATGTCCTAACATCAAGGTGCCGTTCCTTCCAGAGGCTCTAGAGGAGAATCTGTTTCCTTGCCTTTTCCAGCGTCTAGAAGCCAACTGCAGTCCTTGGCTCGTGCCCCCTCCTTCATCTCCAAAACCAGAAGCGAAGCATCTTCCGATATCTCTCTCTTTCCATGACCATATGAACTTTTCTGAATCTGGCCCGCCTGCCGCCCTCTTCAAAGGATATTGGACGCACCAGATAAACCAAGATCATCTCCGCATCTCAAGCTCTTTAACTTAATGATATCTGTAAAGTCCCTTTTGGCATGGAAGGTCACCAGTTCCAGGACCCATTCTTCTGTTCATCACAGGGACCCATAGCTCCTGTTCCAGGAGGCCTTCAGAGGGCAAGGACCTTTAGGCTGAAACTGAAGGCTGAGAAGGAATTTCCCAGTGCAGGGAAAGGTACTGGGGCAGAGGATGCTTCTGTGCAGACCTTGTGGCCTGCACAAGGTGGTGTGTTCATGAGCCTTGACAAGAGGCCAGTGGGACCAGAACAAAATGACCAAGGGGTGAGCAGTGGGCAGTGATGACAGAGGTCAGCAGGGACCAGGTCATGTAGGAACTTGGAGGCCGTGGAAGGATCTTGGAGTTTTTTCTGGAAAGGAAACTGTTGGAGCATTTTGAGCAGTCATCTAACTTGCATTTTGGAAAGCGTGTACTGCTGGATGGAGGGTGGGCTGCCGGGATCAGCGGTGTCCTGAGATAGGAGACATGCTTTGGATAGAGGAGAGGATTGGGGATGGAGAAACGTGGTGGGGCTTGAGGAATATTTAGGAGGTAGACACAATGAAACTTGTGATGGGTTGGTGCCAGGAGATGAGATGGTCACTATGTATGAAAACATCCTAGGCAAACGAGCAGCCCTTGGCACATGCCAGAACCAGTAGTTCTCTCTCTTGTTTCCATCACCATATACCTTTTCTGAGTCTGGCCCTCCCGCCTCCCTCTTCCAAGGACGCTGGACCCACCAGATAAACCAAGGCAACTTGGTTCTAGGAAGTGTCACGAGAGCCAGTGACCCACAGCCCATAGCCAGCAGGAGTGGGATGGGGGAGCAGTCTAGGATGGGGGAGCTGGAGCTACACAGCTAGCTGTCTCCCCTCCTCTATCTTTTCTTCTTTCCTTCCTTCCTTCCTTTTCAACTCAAATATCTCATTTTAAAACTGAAATAAGAAAGTAGTATAACCTCATTACTCTAAGAAAGTCAAACAGTCTAGAGGTATATTAAGTAAAAATCCACAGTTGTGTCCTGCCCTCACCCCTCCATCACTACTCTCCAAGGCAGCCACTGCTGAGAGCAGCTTTCCAGGCATTTTTGTGGTGGTTTGCTTTCGTGCGTGTTTTGTAATTTGGGATTGCGAGCTCATCTTTCGAGAGTCGTATCTGTGGGAATCCTGGGTGCTGTGGCTTGAGGACGTGTCTGGTGCCCTCCAGGAAGTTGGTTTCTGTTTTTCTCATTTGGGGGTTCGCTTCTGTTTTCATTTCCTAGCTGCCAAAACAAATATCATGCAATGGTTTGGCTTAACAACAGGAATTTATTGGCTCATGGTTTCAGAGGCTAGAACTCCCTGGGGACAGTGTCTTCTGGCTGGCTGGCAATCTTTGGGGTTCCTTGGCTTTTCTGTCACTTGCCAATGGACACTTGGCGGCGTCTTCTCTTTTCTCTTCTGGGCCCCAGCTTCTTGTTTCTCCAGTGGCTTCTCTCTCCCTCTGACTTTCACTCTGCTTGGAAAGGACTCCAGGGATCCGTATTAAAGCCCAGCCTTTATGGGGCCACATTTTAACTGAAGTAACATCTTGAAGAGATCATATTTACATTGGGTCCACACCTACCAGTCTGAGGACCCAGACTAAGAACTTGTCCAAACTGGCATCCCCAGTTCAATCCACCTTCCAATTACTATGACCCCAGGTCCATGGTTAGACATTCTTAGGGGGAAATTTTTTCCTTATTCTAAGTCCATGGCAAGACAGACACAATTCCCTGTTGCCTCCCTTTTCTTGCCCATTAAGTTTTTCCTACTTCATTCTTTTTTTTTTTGAGAATATTGTTCTTTGGGGGTCCTGACTTTACACAAGGGTCTTACTTCTAATATCCCACCTATGGAGGGCTCAAGGCTTTGCCTCTTGTCCCTACATGGCTGCTAAAACCTGAACCCCTTGATTTCCAACAATCTCCTCCATGCGCTACACCTTCACTCTCCCCCACCAGCTACTGGAAACGGACATCTCCTACAATGGGGAGGCAGAGCAGTTTGAGTGGCAGTGGCTTTCAGACTTCCTGGGTTTGCATTCCAGTCTCGCCACTCATTAAATACATGACCCTGGGCACAAATTACCAAACTTCTCTGAGCCTTAAGTTTCCTCATCTAGAAATTGGGGAAGACAACAGTTCCTACATCCTAGGATTCCTGCAAGGCTTAAATGAGGCAATGGATGTGACTGCCTAAAATAGGGCATATTAAGCCTTTGAAAGATTTATTTATTTATTTATTTATGCCCCCCCTTGCTGCTTGTATTTGCCGTGTGTCCATTTACTGTGTGTTTCTTCTGTGTCTGCTTATTTCCCCCTTGCTGTGAGGTCTTGCTGCATCAGCCCACTGCACTGCACGGGCCGGCCTGCCCTCACAAGGAGGCCCCGGGAAGAGAACCCGGGGCCTCCCATATGGTAAACGGGAGCCCCATCGATTGAGCCACATCCGTTTCCCAATATTAAGCCTTTGATAAACGCTGGCAGTGTAGGGGACTCATGGTTTTACATTCTGCTTTTTCTACAGATTGTCCCTTATCAGGTCACGTGGCCCCACGCCATTCTTCCTAATGGCTGCATAGCACTCCCCTGCATGGATGCACCACAGTTTATTTAACCAGTTCCTTGTCAGGGGCCAGGTCATACATTTCCAATTTTTTGCTATGACGCACCATGCTGAGCCAGGCATCTTTGCCTGTCCATCGTTACCACTCACTTGTTCTAGTTTACCTCCACATCAGGTCCCCAACCTGGGATTGCCGGGTGAAAGCAAAACCTCCTTCAGAGACAGCTTCCCTCCCTCTTTATTTCTTTACCCGCTTCTCTGACCGAGACATGGGTGTCCTGATGGGTGAGAGGAAATGCACAAGAAAGGTTCTGAAAACTGCGCGCGTGAACATTTCTTTCTCTCCCGCTTTTTTTTTTTTTCCTAGAGTGAAAGATATCTTGATTAGACAGTAATTAAGAGTGTTTTGGACAGCACGAGGCATAACAGCCTCCCAGGTGCTTAATAAGTGCCAAGGCTGCCAAGCCAATAAAAAAATTTATTTAGCATCGTAACGGGCTCTGTGGATGCCAAGTTTGCCGTCAGCCATGGCAGTGTCGCACCGATGCCTGGAAACAGGGTCAGAGGTTTAATGCCTGCTGGAGAGAGCCACCGAGGCAGCCGTGCAGGTGAGGCAAGAGCTCTAGGTTGGGAGCCAGAATGCTCTGGGTTCTAATCCTGTCACTGCCACTTACTAGTTCCATGACCGTGGCCAATTTGTTGACTTTCTCTGAGCCTTGGTGCCCTCACTTGTAAATCAAGGCTTGTAATATCTACCTCCCTGGGTTTTGGATGGCCATGGAATGTGGTGGTTAAGAAAGTAAACTCTGGGTTCTAATCTAGCCATGTCCACTTACTAGCTAATGACTTTGGGCGGGCTTCTGAATGTTTTTGCGACTCATTTTCCACATCTATAAAGTGGGAATAATAGTGATCTTGTGAGTCTACCTCATAGAATGGTGGTAACAAGTAACTTGCATAATTGGTATTAGAAGTTTGCTGAGTACTAAATGAGATAATGAATATTAAACTGAAAAAATAAATACCATATAATGTGTATGTAAGAAAGTTAAGTCAGTCCTGGCTGTTGTAACATAAAGTTGATGATTCATGGTTTAACACAAAAAAAGTTTATTTCTTACGAATATCACCGTCTATGGCTGGCATTCCGAGAGGGGTGGCTCTCCTCCAGGTGGTGATTCAGGGCCCCAGGTTCGTTCCTTCTACCTTGCGGCTCCGCCTTCTTCAAAACATGGCTTACAGTCTTCTTCACACAGCTGGTAGATGAGGATAAAGAGAATGGGGGAGAAACACCCACTGGTGCTTCAGTCCCAAAGTGACACACGCCATGTGCTCTCAGTCTGATGGCCAGGGCCGGTCACATGATCCCACCTAGGTGCAAAGGAGTCTGGGCAATGTAGTCCCTGTCTGATCAGCTGCTCCCCAGCAGCAGCGCCATACAGTTCATCTCCACTCAGCCCAGCTCATTTCCAGAAGGGGAGATGGGGGACCAGAGAGAAGAAGAGTGGTGCCCAAGGTCATGCTGTGGGTTAGAGCTGGAGGTACACAGGGGGTGCCTCCCCTCCTTGAATTACCATCCCCCGCCCCAACAACAGCAGTGATTCCTTCCTGTCAGAGCCTACAGGACACAAGTCTCCACCTTTGTGGTGGAGAGTTTTTATTATTATCACCACCCATGTCACAATGAGGAAACCGAGGCACAGCACGGTTACCTGCCTTGCCCAAGTTCTCACAGCAAGGCAGGGGCAGACCTCGGACTTGAACCCGGGTCTTGAGGTGACTATGGCCACCTTGGAGGCCAGGGTCATGGCACTGACCTACACTCGGGCCTGGGCAAGGCCACCCTCCACCTCCCGTCAAAGGATTTCCGGGCACCAAGGCCTGCTTTGGATAAGGCCTGGCTGCCGTGAGGCCAACAGAAGAAGGAAGAAAAGTGGCTGCTCTTTCTGCAATCCCTGGCTTGTCCTCTGAGCAGGTTAAACATGCTCCCTGCAATCTGGCCAACTCTCTTCATTGGCTCTGAAAGTCCTTGGGTGTCCTTCATGGGCATTTTTGTACATGTAGGACTTAACTCGGAGTCGGACATGCCAAGGGGCTCAGCATATAGTTTTGAATAAAGGAAAAGACAGCCTACGGGGGAATTTTACCTAAACGACAATGACTTTTTTTTTTTTTTTAAGATTTATTTATTTACTTGATCCATTTTAAACCCCACCTTCCCCATTTGCTGTTTTGTGTCCATTCGCCGGGCAATTCTCTGTGTCTGTTTCATCTCTTCTCATCCTCCTCCTCCAGTCTTCACCAGGATTCGATCCTGAAAGACCTCCGATGTAGGAGAGAGGTGTTCTAGCCATCTGCGCCACCTCGGCTCCTGGTTTTCAGAGCTTTCGGAGCATCTCGTCTTGTCTCTCTCCTGTTACGTCATCATCTTGCTGCATGGCTCCCGGGGCCTGGCGGCTCACCGGCACACAGAGCCTGGCAGCCCATGCGCCTTCTATATATATTTTTTTATTTTTCCAGGAGGTCCCGGGGATCGAACCCAGGTCCCTCCATATGGCAGACGGACGCCCAACCATTTGAGCCACATCCGCCCCCCACGACAATGGCTTTTATATTGGGTGTGTTACGTGTGGACTGTGGAGGTTAAACAGAGCCGCTACTAGGTTCTAGGTCCTTCTTGGAATCCTCCCACGGCCCTGGGAGGCAAGTCCCATTGATCTCCCCATCTAACAGATTGGAAAACTGAGGCATCCCCCCGAGGCTCCTCACTGGCCAGGCCAGACCAAGTCCTTGTCCCTCTCTCCATCTGCTGCTGGCACTGCCTCTGGGTCGGGCAGCTCCTGCAGACCTGAGGTGACATGCTAGAAACCATGTGACCATAGGATCAACCTCCCTTGGCCCTTGCCCTGAGTCACAAGAGATTGAAAAGTGACCTCCCGGTGGCTATAATTAGGCCTCGTTTGGTGTCAGGGCTGATGGTTTTTCTCTCTTGGCTAACTTTGGCCGCCTGCTCACTATGTGCCAGGAACTACATTCCATGTCCTTTATATACTCACTTGAACCATTGCAACAACCTGTCCTTCTATTTTCCAATGAGGAAACTGAGGCTCAGGAGGGTCTCTCCATTGCCTTAGGTCACTCAGCTTGGAGGGGGTTGAGACAGGACTTGAACCCAGGACCCTGGAGCTGCAGCCCCCAGATGATAACTACCGGACTCTGTCAATGAATGGCAGCTCCTCATTTCCAGATCTAAGCAGGGCTTCAGCTGAGTAGGCAGGAAAGGGCTGTTGGCGTTGACCTTCCTCACTGCCCACTACTCTCCTCCTGGCTCGCTCTGTGCCTTTTTCTTTCTCCCACATGTTCCCACCTCCAGGCCTTTGTACTTGCCTGTCCCTTTGCTTCGAATGCTCCTCGCCCAGACCTGCCTATGTCTGGCTCCTTCCCATCCATTGACTTTCTGCATAAATGTCACCTCCTCCAAGAAGTCCTCCATGACCTCGCCTGCTCCCAGTCCACCCAGTTATTTTCTTTTCTGAACTGACCTCTAGGAGAAATGATCTTCTCTATTTACTTGTTTATTGCTTGCCTCCCGACTAGACATGAAACTCCATGAAGGCAGAATGCACCTCTCCTGTTCCCTGGGGTCTCCAGCCTTGGGGACTCAGCTTGGCATGTGGTAGGTGTCCTATAAATACTTAGCAAGCGAGTGATCGACTGAGGGTGAGGGCTTCTCAGGGGCAAGCGGTAACCAGCATGGACAAGCAGGTGAACGTATACAGGGACAGAGCCTCATGCCACTGGTATGACTCGGAGCGGGGCCTCCCCCAGCTGTGAGGGACAGCCTCCTAAGAGAGGGAGTCAGGCCCTGTGCAATGGGGTGCCAAAGGCAGCCAGGTCCAGGCCTGGGGCAGGGTGGCCTTCATTGCCCCCAGCTGACCCGGGGGACATCGGACACTGGTGGTTCCTGGGAACAGGGCCAGTTCCTGAACTGTGTGGCCTGGGTGTCCTGACCAGCTGCTGGCCTTTGTCAGGACTGCTTCTGGGCCTTGCCTGATGGGGGAGGCAAGGCCTGGAAGGGGGGCAGCTGGAGGTCGAGAGATGGGTGGCACTGGGGACAGAGGGGCATTATTTATGACTTGGTCAGACTGTTCCCTTTCCCAAGACATCTCCATCAAGGAAAGCTTGTCGGAAGGATGAATGGAGGGGTGGTCCTGGGTGGACTCCTACGTCCTTTTACTTGAACAGATACAAGATGCTTAGCACAATTCAAAGTGCTTTTCAAGTACTAATGCACTGTGTTCTTAAAACTACCTGAGTTGGGTCCTATCATTATTGCCATTTTACAGAGAAGAAAACTGAGATATAGGTGAAGTGGCTTCCCAAGGTCATCAGCTAGAAGGGATTAGAATTTGGCCTTCTGGCCCCAGAGTCTGTGCTCTTAACCCCCCATCTGTTGTTGTCTGAGGTTAAAACACTGTGACTCCAAGGCTAAAAAGCAATGTGGTTTGCAAGCTTTTGAAAAGGGGCTGGAATTTTCACAAGTGAATTCTCACGCAGGCATCCAACATGCAAAGCATAGAAGATGGGAGCTGCCCTGGCTGGAGTGAGAACCAGGGTCCCTGAGACCCCCATTCTCAGCCCTATACACCCCCTCCCATGCACCTTCCTCCAGGGGTTCCAGCTTCAAGCCCTGCCTTACATCTGCTTCTCTCTCTCGGAGATTCTCCCGGAAACAGCCAGACAGATTTGACCATTCAATGCGGTTGGTAAACTTTTTTTTCAGCCACCAGGGCCCTTACAAACAACAGAAGTGTGGGTGAAGGAACAGAAGCAGGTATGGGTGAGAGGCCCCCCAGCACCTTTGTCCTTTGGCATCCTCCGAGGTCCCACTGGGCACTTGTGGGGTAAGAAAGTGCCCTAGAAATTCTACAGGATTCTAATAATCTGAGAGAGTCAGCCCTTCTGACAGCCTGAAGGATTCTGGAATTTCAAGGCGTTCACTCTCCCTAACAGTGTCTAACTTTCTCAAGATATTTTTTTTGGAGGGATAATTTACATATACAGTAAAAGTCACCAATACTACATGTTATGTCTCTTTCACAACCACCTGGCTCAAGATGTGAAACGTTTCCAACCCCAAACGGCTCCCTTGTGCCCCTTTCTAGTCTTCTAAATATTTATAACCATCTGCGATCCTTGAACTTTCTGAAGAAGCTTCTAGAATAGGGGTCAGCAAATGAGGGACTGTGGGCGAAATCTGGCCTGCTGCTTGTTTTTGTAAATAAAGCTTTATTGGAACACAGCCACGCCCATTTGTTTACACACAGTGTGTGACTGCTTTTGCGCTATGATGGCAGAGTGGCATCGTGTGACAGAGACCGTATGGCCAGCAAAGGAAAAGATATTTACTATCTGGCTTTTTGCAGAAAAAATTTGCCAACCCCTATTCTAAAGCAACATTGTCTGATGGAACTTTCTACATCTGTGCTATCTAATATGGTAGCCACTACTCATGTGTGGTTATTGAGCACTTGACATGGGACTCATTTGACTGAGGACCTACATTTTTTAAAAAAAGATTTATTTTATTTATTTATTTCTAGCCACCCCCCCCCCCGCCGCCCCATTGTTTGAGATCGCTGTCTGCTCTCTGCTTGTCTTCTTTTTAGGAGGCACCAGGAACCGAACCCGGGACCTCCCACGGAGGTAGGAGGCTCCCAATCACTCGAGCCACCTCTGCTCCCTGCTTGTTGTGTCTCTCATTGTGTTTCCTTGCTGTGTCTCTTAGTTGCATCATCTCGCTGCGTCATCTCTCTGCGTCAGCTCGCCGTGCCAGCTCGTCTCGCCAGCCCATCGCATCAGCTCGCGGTCTTGCTCATCTTCTTTAAGAGGCACCGGGAACCAAACTCGAGACCTCCCATGTGGTAGGCAGGCACCCAACTGCTTGAGCCACATCCATTTCCCCACCTGCATTTTTAATTTCATCTAATGCTAGTGAATTTAAATTTAGGTAGCCTCATGTGGCCCCAGTTCTAAGGGGTTCTAAGGTAGGGATCCTAAAAATTCCCAAATATCACATCCTGAGAGATTCTAGCATTCCGGGAAGGGACAGGGAGGTGTTCCCAAGGTTGTGTCTCCCCCAAAAGTGGCCCCAAGATCTCAGGCCAGCAGCTTCGGGGTTAATGAAGAAGCAGCCTGGGACTGCTCATATTTTATCCAAAGATAAAATATGTATTGATAGATTTTTGGATGATGCTCTAGCATTAAAAAAAAAAAATGGAAAGGGGGGGGAAGGAAAAAAAAATCAATGCTCGGTTGATTGTACCAGGAAGGGCAGTCGATTGGTGAAAAAGCTGCAGCTGCGTATTGGGAAATAGATTTTTCTGCCCTCCAGACATTAGTTTGAAATTCTTTGAAATGAGGGGACCACAATCTGTGTCAGAAATGAAAGATTAAGGAGGTTAATATGCTGGACCTCCTCCTTCTCCTTTTTAATTTCCGCGTCCCAGGTGCCCTTGGCCTCCAAGGAGGACGCACAAGCTCCCTCTGCACCTAACATTGCCTTCCCTCACCCCCATTTCTCTGGGGGTGGGGTGGGGGTGGTAGAGGGGCAGACAGCCCCATTGTCTGCGCCTGGGGCAGGAGGGAGCAGCTAGTTAGCTTTAATTCCCCAAGTGGCCTTGGGATCGGTGGGTTTTCCGTGGGGGAGATTTCCCAGGGGCGGGTGCTGGGCTCTGGTCCCACCCCCTGCTCATCACTGACCTGCGGGGTCCCCGGGGCCTGTGGGCAGCACCAGGGCAAGCCCAGAGGAGGCTCTGTGCCGAGAGCAACATCCTCCACCAAGTTCACGCATTACAGATTTGCGGGAATGATACGAAATTCAAATGTGCGAAAATCGAGCAATAGGCTCGCACGTGCTAAAGAGGTGAGGATTTCATCCCCAGAGAGCTGAGCTATCTTATCAAATCCCAAGCTGAGGTGCACAGCCTATGATGGTCCATTTCCAGAATTTTGTACGTGTCCATTTATTTAGTTCTTTTCCTTCACCATTGAACAAACGGTCGACTGATTTTTAATCCAATAAGCAGCTGATGGAGGTGAAAGATTTGCTGCTTTAGGCCTGCCCCGGGGTTTTCCTTCTTGGTCTCAAAATTATCGGGTTTACAGGACGGGCCCTTTTTACCCCTTTCATGGATACTTCCCGGCACCTGCTCTCAAACTCCTGTTGATAACACTTTGATAAAATAAAGGGCAATATAATATTCAGTTGCACAGTAATCGCCAAAGATTATCAGCAAATGTAGAGAAAGGGGCTCAGGGCAGGCCGAGTTAGGAATTCAGGCCCATGGATGGACCTCGATGAGCCAGGCAACCTGTGGGATGTCCAGAGAGTGAGGCACAAATGGGGGACCACGTCCTCACCTGGGCTCTGGGCCGGGCACCTTCACCTTGGGATGCGATGCAGGAACCCCCAAACCGCAGCTGCTGAACCTCCTTTGGGCTTGAGCTCTCCCAGGTCCCCAGGTCCCCCTGCTGGAGGGTGGGACCAGGTGGTGGGTGCTGGCATGTGCTGGGACTCCCAGCTTCAGGCTGCTTCTGTGCCCTGCCAGGAAGAATGTCCATCCAGAGGAACATACCCACTGCCCTACCCCAGTGCAGCCTGAGGGATCAGAGAGGGGCGAGGCAGGGGGCATCTTTCTGACCTTTCCCTTCTGCAACCCAGGTCAAGCCCCCCAGCGCTCTCCTAGTGGCTCTGGGAAACCCTTCCTAACTAGTCCACACCATGTGGCAGTTTTTTTTCCCACCAGTGCCTTTCCTGGGTTAATGTCCATCTCCCTCCAGACCGGAAGCTCCAGGAGGGTGGGGCTGGCGTCTATTACTGCTCTCCATTGACAGCCCCTATCCTTCTCGTTCACAGGTGTGTTCCCAGAATCCAGCAAAAGGCAGGGATATGCAAGAGATTTTAGTGGGATGAACGAATGCATGAGGTCACGGTGAAGTGTGAAAAGGTAACACTAGCCCTTACGTAGTGCTTATTATGGGCCGGCACCATTCTAAGTACTTCCGTGACCTAACTCCAGGAAGAAGTAAGTGGCACAGGAAAGGCACTCAACAGATGCTTCATCTTACAAGGATGCTTATGGAGATAAACTCCACTGGGGTCCTCCAGCTCCTGGACGCAGAGCCAAGCAAATGGATCCAATTCACCCTTACTCCGCAGGGGTGAGAGTCACTCGATGAAGATGCCTCTTGGGAAAGCCCGGATTTCTGGGCTGCTTTCATCTGGGTCCAGCAGGCCCTGGAAGCTTCTGTCTGCCCTTCAGGCTGCACGCTTCCCACCCGGCACCTTTGCCTTCTGTCATTCCAGCAGGGAGGATGAAATGGGGCAGGCAACACTTGGCATCAGATTTCCCAAACGTGCAGGACTGGGAATTCTACATGGGGACTTGTACTGGGAGGTATATGAAAGGTCATTCATTCATTCATTCATTCACTCCTGTGGCAGATATTGGTTAGCTGCTCCCCAAATTCAATCCCCTTTCCTCCTGAGCACACGAGTAGACCGTATTTCCCAGCCTCCTTTGTACCTTTAGCATGTGGGCCACCTTCAGACCCACGGCCCATAACCCCCCTCGCAATCCTCCACTGCTTCTCTTTCTCCATCTACCAGCTGGATGCAGGGCCTCTGAGATCCTAGAGGAGGGAGGGGTCTGGGTCCCCGAGGGACCACTTGGATGGCTGCCTGCTGACCAAGAACACTGTGTGGGCTTCATAGGAAGAGAACAAAATCATGGTGTTAAGCCACTGAGAATTGGGGGTTTACCTGTCATAGCATCTAGCAGTAGCCTAGCTAACATCGCTCATTCATAAAACACTTAATGAGCACCTACTAAGTGCCAGGCTCAGGATATAGTAGTGAACAAGGCAGACAAGGTCCCAGCCCTTGGAGAGAGAGCTTCCTTTGCAGTTGGAGAGTCAGAGAATAAATAAATTATTTCATATAATGATAAATGCTATAAAGAAAAGGAAAGCAGGCTAATGGGAGAGAGAGGGTTGGAGGAAGGGGATGAGTTCTTTAATTAGCTGATTAGGGAAGGTTTCCTGGGGAAGGGAATATCTGTCTTGAGATTTGAAGGTTGAGAAGAAGCTGGCCATACCAAGATCTGTAGGAAGGGCATTCCAGGGAGGGAGAACAGCATGAGCAAAGGCCCTGAGGTAGAAACTGAAAGAAGGCCAGAGTGGCTGGAGGGAAGGGAGACTGAGAAGAGGTGGGTTTGGAGAAAGGAGTGGGAGTCAGATTGTCAGAACCATGGAGATCATGGAAAGGAATTTGGATACAAGCCAATAATATTTTCCAAATCTTAAGCATCGAGGATAAAATGATGAGCAAACAGAGATGCTGTCCAATTTTCATAGTGCTCAGATTCTAGCAAACTACCTACCCATCTGATACTTGAACCCTCTCTCCATTGTCTCTGTGAAGCAACTTCTGCTTGTTTGCCTCCAGTGATGGGGAGCTCACCACCTAATGAGACAGCCCATCACATGCTGGGGGCAATTCTGTTGGTTCAAAGTCCCTCCTTAAGTTGCCTCCCAGGAATTTCCCTCACTGTCCCCAGATATGCCCTCTGGAAGTAAATAAGTAAATGACCTTCTCTCTGTCTCGTGGAAGCAGGTATAGCAACTGTGTGCCAGGTACCAAAGGAGAATATGACAAGGTCTTTGCTGGCACGTAGCTCATAGTTTTTTAGGAGTGATGAGATAATGATCATAAACAGCAATAATATTAATTTTTAAGTGCCAGTGTCTCCAATAGGGAGAAAGAAGGAAGGAAATAGAGGACCCAGTTCTCATCTGGGAGAGATGTCATGGAGGAAGCCGTGTTTGAGCTGACCAGAGGGAAGAGGGACCTAGGTGAGGTGGGGTTGGAGTGACCCACGCAGGAGGAGGAGGACATGTAGATGGGCTCAGGGGTGTGTCCTGGCACCTTGCGGGAACCA
>JAQZBX010047487.1:0-20430 GCA_029593785.1 Cabassous unicinctus
CCCCAAAAAAAAAAAAAACAACCCTCTAATCTGGTACACTTTCCTGCCTTTAGTCAGATCTATAGTCCAAATGTTCTGGAAAGAACTTGATTCTTAAAAGTTCTGAGAGAAAACGTCTTCAGTGTTTTTGTAGCATGCTTGAGAAATATGCTCTGTCACTCATCCTCTGTATTCGAGACACTGTCTTTAAAGATTAGTCCACATCTTATTAATGGCAAAAGCAAACCAACAAAAAACCCCAAACACAAACATACAAACACACCCCACTTAAAGGGCAGCTTCTTAGTTTTCCTTAGCCTATTCTCACCTTGAACTCAAGTCCACTTTGGACCCCTGTTCATGACCTGAACTTTGCCAAGAAATAGTTCAATATCCCAAATCTTAAATCCAAGTATTCTACTTCTGACCTGTATCTCCATAGATTTCATCCAAACTTCTAGTCTCTCTATTCCCTGCTTTCTTCTTATCTCCCATTGCCGTCTTTTTCTCATCCAATTTATCCTGGAAACCATGGTTTGTCACTCAGTCACTCACTTGTCAATATCATCAATGCACTTAGCCCTTCTTCTCAACCCACTCAGGAAAACCTTAACCTTGGATTAATCAACATGTTTGCCCTCTCAGTTAGTGAACACTACTGTGGAAAATCAAATACTTCTCACAGATTGGTATCATAAAAATCCATATTCCATAGCTTCCAAAGGACTCCCAGTACTTCCTTCTAACCTTCATGTTTTGCTAGATGTCTTTTTCACTCCACAGTTTTCTAAATTTGCATTCTCAAGTCTCTTACCATGCCATCTCCCACTCACTCTCTGAATAAGATGCTACTTAATAGTTCACATAGAAAACAAATAGTATTTATCACGTGGGAAATCCTTTGACATCTTACCACTACAATTACAAACTTACATGCACATTCATCATCCTTTTTTCCTGTCCTCCCACATTCCCGGAAGAGATGTCTGGCTTCCTCAAGGTCCTTGCTCTACCAGTCATCCCGTTTATGAATTACATCTTCAATCTTTAGAACTCTTTCCAGGCTTCTTCCCAGAATGATCAAATATTTTCCGTCTTTAACAAAATTAATCCATAAATCAACCAGTTTCATTCTTCCATTCATTTTTTTGTTGTCATCTTCACTATACCTCTTCAAGGTCAAATCTGAGTTCCCTGCACTTGCCTTGTCCACTTTCTCACAGGATAGTCATTGTCTTGGTCCTTCCTCCTAAAATTTTCTCATCATATTCACAAGTGATCTCTGTATAACTCAATCCAATGGCCTTTTTTCAGGACCCATTTTACTGTCAGGCTTCCATTTTGAAATACTCTTGTCTTTTTGGTGTCTTTGAAGCCATACACTCCTGGGTTTTCCTTCCATGTCTATAATTGTTCTTTTTCAGCCTATATTTTAGGTTCTCTGCTCATTCTTCTTTCCAAGGTTCTGCCTACTTCTTTTCACTCTAAGTATATTCTCTAGGTGACATGCTTTAATTCCATGACAATAACTCCAAAGTCCATCTCTGGCTAAGAGCTATCTTCTGAGCTCCAAACATATACACCAAAACATCTATTGAACATCTCTATTTGGATGCCTCATAGGCATCTCAAACCCAACATGTACAACACTGAACTTGGCCTCTCTCTTGCGACACCTGTTCCTCCTTCCTGTGGTTCAGATTCCAGCAACTGGCACCTTGGCCCATTGAGTTGCTTTGAATTTAAGAGCTACCATTTACTCTTCTCTCCCCTATTCTGACATTCAATCAGTTACCAAGTCCTGAGCACTCTAACCCCTTAATATATCACAATTGTGCCAACTTCTCGCCATTCTCATTTCCACAACTTTAGTTCATGTCACCATGATTTCTTGCCTGGACTGTTGAGTTCTGGCCCCTTTTCCTAGTTTCACCTCCCTCCAATGCATTCTCTATCCTATAGACAGACTGATTATGTTGCTCTCCAACTGAAAATCCTTTAATGTATTTTTGCCATCAGGATAGAGTACAACTTACTAAATCTGATGACTTTGCTTTATCTTATTTCTTTACTCCCCATCTCTCTGTATGTATCTGTGCACTATTGAACCATCTATAGTTCCCTGAATTTTCCATACTTGCTATCCAGGAGCCTTTCTACATGCTGCCTCAATGGTCTGAAACTATCCTCCTTCAACTTATTTTTCACTTGGCTAATTCCTATGGGTTCTTACGTCTATGTTGAGATGTTTCTTCCACTGGGACTATTTCTCTGGTCTCCATGCTATATGTTAGTTGTTCTTCCTTTGTACCAGCATAGCACCTTGGAACAACAATGATTCGTATAGTTGTGGCTAATAACATCTGAGCACTTACTTTATGGCAGGTTCTGTTCTAAGCAGGTTCTATATCTTAACTTTTTTATTGTTCACAGGACCCTAATGAAGTATTATTATTATTACCCCAGATGCATAAACTAAGCTATGGAAAAGTTAAGTATTAATTTCCCCAAGAATCCACAACAAGTGACACAAATAATTTCTGAACTGAGGCATCTGATTAAAAAGTTTACAACTTAAGCATCATGATATTTGTTCGTATTTAGCATTTATGAAACCTTGTAATAATCTGTTCATACCTAACTTCCTAATTGACACTAAGTTCTTAGAGGGAAGTTGCATTCCCAAGACCTTTCACAGTACATGATGCAAAGTATACTCTTAATAAATACTTTTTGGGATAAATAGAAGAACAAGGTGACACAAGACTTAAAGAAGAATGGGTCCTTGCCTAAAGTCAGATCTACCCTGAACCAGCCTTGGTGTCTGCCATAATGACCATAAATCCCAACAATTCCAAATGACTTGCTGTCATCTAATTGCTCCATACTGCTTTCTGCCTCTAAGAGTTTGCTCATTCCTTCCCAGCCACCTAATGTACCGTTCCATCTACATCCAGCTGGACAACTCCTTATTCATCCTCCCAAATACAGCTTAGAATTCACTCTATTCCTGAGGATTTCTAATCTTCTAGGGTCTAGATTCTAGTTCCTCCATACATTATATATTTAACATCACAAATAATAACAAAATAACAACAAAATTAAATTAAAACATTATCTATCTATCTATCTATCTATCTATCTACTAATACCTTTGTATCCCTGGTACTTGAGTGCAGTGCCTAGTATTCAGAAGGTGTTTAGTACATGTTTGAACTATTGATTGAATGAAATTGGATTGGGTTATAGCTCTACACATTATCAAGCCGATATCTTGAATCCCAATAAATTATGACAGTTCAGTTTGCTCCTACACTGACAAAGACTTATTATTTGAGTTGTCCAATAGTGGCCTATTGGGAGATATAAGGAGACATTACAGCAACCTTTTCTGTTTCAATTTCCTGTTGTGGTCAAAAGAAATATCTTTTTTCAAAAATTTACTCAAGTTGTTCCTACCAGGCATTTAACAAACATTTTAAGAAGGCAATTCTATTAGAGGTAGACCAAAGACGTTTGAAAGTTTATAAGATGCCAAACCACCAGCCAAAATTTTCGAGGGGAAAACAATTGTAAAATCTCCCCAAAATATTATTTTTCGGGTCATCTCTATATTGGTCCCTTCCTTTGTATTCCACTGCTGGGACTCTAGTGCAATATTCTAATTATATCACATCTGGGCTTTTTAACTTTTATCTGTGATCCCTGTTTCTTTTTTCCTAAGGTGTTCAGAAAATTGCCAGATTAACTTTCTTACAGCTCCACTTAGAAAATGTAAGATATGGGCTAAAATTACTAGTAATGTTTTCATGATGCTCTTTCATAGTTTGTAACAATGCAAGGTGTTGGTGATGGGGTGATGTCTGGGAACCCTGTATGATGATATGCAGGTTTGTTTTGTAAGTTCACAACTTTTACTGTACACTTATTATTTATGTATGTGCATGCACATAAATAAAATTTTATTTTAAAAAAAGTAGCACGACTTTCTCTGCTCAAGAACTTTCAGTAGCCCCTGTTTTTGGAATCAGGTGGAAATTCCTGAGCCTTGACCTACAGCCAGATGTTCTGCCTCAACTGCATTGTGTAGAGCCTGACCAACGGCTCATTTCTAGGAAGTGCCTTTGATGTTTTGATTGCTTTTTTTCATTGTGTTTTTGAAAGTGAAATCAGGAAACCCAGTTGAAGGTAAGTTCCAGCTTTGTATCTTTCATTATTATTAATATTGGAAAAATTTTCAAGCATAGATATCACACATATTAAACAAAGTAGATGCTATATATGTTAAGCAAAGTCTCTTCCCAGGGACTCCATATTCTAAGTGAAACAGGTACATTAAAATATGACAGGTAATACACTTAGGAGAAAGAGAAGTGATATTTTAATTTACGGCAATTTATAGAGATATCCAAGAGTGACTTCACAGCTGAAGAGTAGCTCATTGTTCCTCAATGGGGACATTCTTAATTGAAGTTCCAAGATGAGTATTCAGCCATGAGCATAACTAAACAAGTCCAGGACACACGAGAAAAGGATTACCCTTCAGATGCTGGGTCAAGCAATCAGGGTGGCCAAGAAAAAGATGTTCTCCACTTGGAAACCACCGTCCGGTTGCCAGACTCAACTGCCCATGGGTTCTTTCAGTCTATTTCGGGCCTGGGTTGCTTGTTCTGTTTCTCCGATGCCTTTCTTGGTTTGGATTTCATGTCCTTGCCATCTGACACATCAAAGGATGAAAGAATTCAAAGCTCTTTAAGCTGCTGGTATTTTATTTAGTTGAAATTTTTTTTTAAAAAAAAGAAAAAATTGTGCCCTTTATACTCTTTGCAAGAAACCAAAATTAAAAATTAAGATGGAAGCACAGGAAAACCTACGCAATTCAAAATAAAAACTCACTTCTTCAAATACATGTGCTGTATTATAAACTGTGCTACTGAATTTCATAAAACAACTCGAATATTGCTGATTAAAATCCTCTAGACACTAAAGTATTCTCAGATCAACCTCTGCCACTTTTTTGTCAAATGGAACATTGGCAGCTTCTCTTTCAGTATTCAAAATATCATTTTGGAACACATCTGAAGCTTTGATTCATTCAATAAACAATTATATTGAGCACCTACTATGTGTCAGACTTAACTATGCTGGATGCTAAGCAAGCAAAATGGGATGATTCTCTGATTTCAGAAGAATTCTGGTCTATAAAGCAGTGCTTCTCAAACTGTTTTTTATCAATCCATGCCCTCTTTTGATACATTTCTTTCTCCCACTTCCCAGAAATTCTGATGATGCCTTCTAACACGGAGAATCACTGATAGTTTGATAGACTCTATCTTCTGCATATCCTTGATAGACAAAATGTCTTTGTGCTTTTACTTTATATTTCAAAAGCAACATATTTATTTTCCAGACAGAAAACTGGAATGCAATATTAAATACACTCTCTGGAATCACATATAACCCCCAAACTGAAATTCAAATACCCTGTAACCAGCCCTGCTGAGAATCACTGCTTTAAAGAGTTTTGGAGGAAACCAGGCAACCTCCATCTCTCCCCTCCAATCAAGTCTTAAAGGAATTAGAATTTTCCTACCTGACACAACAGCTGGTGGAGTATCATAATCCTGTCTTGGGACTGAATCTTTGAATGAAAAGAGCATGAGAAAGAATGCAATGAAGTTCAAAAGAAAATAAAATAGAACCTTAGCTCTAAAACTCGGGAGGGCCTACTGGTGGCCTGACCCCCCTGCCTTCAAGGCAGTGTGTGACCCCCTAGTTTACAGGTGAAACAACCGTCCCCATTAGCATCAAAACTGCACATGCTGTTAGGACCAGATCATCGTCATCTTCCTCAGTCTGTCATAATTTTGGTCTCTTCCAAATCAATGTGAAATTGTTCACCCTCTCTGGCTGACAAGAGTTCTTTCTACAAGACAACCCTTCAGGTGGGGGGCCCAGGGCACCACATGAAGCAAAGTCCTGGAGAACCAAAGAAGAAACTCAAATTTAAAAGAGAGGAAAAAAAAAAAAAGAAAAATTAGTCAATTCTCCATCTGTGGAGGCCGATGCACTTTTGAAGCTGCCTTTGTTATAGTTCTCTCGGCTCCAGCTCTGATCCCGGGGGGTGTACGTGAGGCAGAGCAGAGTGTGCTGTTGGCTAAAGACTGAGGAGCTTTACTGGTTGGGATTGTGGAGGCTGAGATGAACAGACTCGAATCTATTCAACAGAAAATTGCTGCCTTTTTCCAAAGTGTCATAAGTTCTCCCTTGGAGAGTTAAATTATGGATAAGGTACCAGGTACTGTTCATATGCAAATAAACTGCCCAAAAAATGGTTAAATAGATGTCCTTGTGTGACTTTTATTACATTCATACGACCTTTATCCCATTTTAAAACTAAAAACTCCCAATTTTATTTTTCCACCCATTAGTTAAGTTTTGGTATATCACGAATTTCTCATATTCATCCACTTGCCACAAAAGGACAATGTTAACCACTCTCTCATGCAAAAAGACAGATTAGGACTTGAACATTGCAAGGTACTTTGGTGAGCAAAAGCAGACATTGATCGAAAGATTCAAAGGCAAATATACCACAGACAGGAGTTATTTTGTTTCTCCCAACAGGTATATAAACAAGAAAATTGGTTATAATCCCCAAATCTAGAATAAGTAGAATCATTTTGAAAGGGTCTCCAAATGTTTGATTAATGATTCCTATCACCTGTTTAAAAACTGCAATCACATATTGCCACTCCAAACAACAACAAAAGTTAATTTCATAAAAGAGTTATTTTTTTGGACGGTGTCATTAGTCATGTCCCAATAATATATTTATAACATTTTTCAAAATAATAAAAGCATCCCATGCTTATTGTTGAGTACTTGTAGTATGCAAAAAAGTGTAATGACTAAAATCCAAATGACCACTCATGCCATCACCCAGATATAACCACAACTGTTTTGTATTTCTTTGCAATCTTATTTTATGAATATTATTCATAGCTGATTTTCTACTCTACACATGCAAATTGCTTTTTTGATTCAATTTTATAAATTATCTTTTTCCTAATTACTTTAAGCTTTTAGACTATAACTTAATCCTGCATTATATTCTGGTGTATGGATTCATGGATGGTTTATTTAGTCATTCTTCTTTATAAGACATTATAAAGGATACCATGCTGAACATTTCTGAGACATACAGACTTTTCTGTTCTTTTAGAATATGTCCATTGACTTGCTTATCAAAATTATCAAGGCTTGGTAAATTTGTATAAAAGTTTTGGAAGTTCTTAACTCTCTATCTTACTATCCAACTGACACATAAATTTATTTAATTTTTTAATTTTTTTAAAGATACTTAGATTACATAAATGTTATACATGACACATAAATTTAGATTTCAATGATTACATCATCAGTGTATGAGACTGCTTATTTGCTTATACCATCATAATCAATGTGAATTATTTTGATAACCTTTGCTTACTGGATGATAGATACACATTACAATTTTTGATTGCTATTTTATCATATGTTCTTTGGCATTGTATTTCCTCTGTTGTCAACTATCTGTTCATATTCTTGAACATTACACTTATTGAGGCTTTTGCATTTTGTTGGTAACTTATTTGAACTCAGAGTCCATTTTTTTTAAACAGCCATATCTTAAGAATTGTAAATAAACTGTTTCATAATATTAGAGAATGGCTTAATGTTCACATTGTAAGACTACCATCAAAGATCCTTTTATTTTACATAACTTTTTAAAGACAATTCTCTTTTTAATCTATATTTTCTTACATGTATTTAACCATTTTACTATTGGATATTTTTTCCCTTAAAAATTATTTAGGAAATGTACTCATTACCACTTATGATACTATTTCCTGAATCATGAGCCCATTTCACCTCCTTTGTTGCTTTTTATCACTCTCAATCTTAATACTTATATTCATACCTAGTAATTGAAAATAGATAATCTCAAAACAGAATGAATAATTCAGGATTTTCACCTGATATCAGATTTTTAGAGCAGTAAAGAAGGAATGGTGTGACTGAAAAAATGCTGGAGAACTATAGTAAATAAATGGAGTACAATGATAAGATTATCTTCCTAAGTGGCTATGGTTACATCATGGGACTCCAATGATGTCACAAATCACCAGTGGCTTGGAGAACACAAACAGAACCGCAGATAAGAGTCTGCAGAACAAAACCTTTTTCTTTCTTTCAACAGATTCTGGTAACATTGGAAGCCACTGGTGACCACCAGCTGAACAAATGAAAAGGAGATAACAAACTTGTAAAACAAGTTTGGCATGCAATTTGGAAGGTCTCATAGCACAGTAAAATCCCCAGCAGTTTCTGCTAAAGCGTACAATAAAATGATAAGAAATTACGGATAATAAGGCTGTGCTTCCATCGAGGGAATCCTGGTGACAAAAACAAACAAAAGCAGAAAAGACAGTCCTCCAAGTTCAGCACAGCCCTGAAATAAAAAGTTACACATTTGCATAAAATTAATTGATTTTAAGGCCTGAAGATTCTATTCAGTTTGAAAATAGGTATTAGTGGTGGAAAATTACAAAGAAAGGTTAATTAAGTTCAACATTTGGGGTTATGCGAGACCAAATATACTGACTTTCTTGAAGATTAAAAAAAAAAAAAAAGAGGTTGTGGCTTATTGCAATTCCTTTAGCCAGGGACCTTAAAGAGTGAAGTGGGACACGGGCCTGTGGCCTTGGGATCATCTTCTAAATGTGGGAAGTTCTAGTCTAGCTCCAATTCCCATCAGCCCTGGTCACTGCCTGGATTATGCACTGGATTTTGCTCTGTTCTGCCTTTGGAAGCTATCTGTTTCTGGAGTTTAGTTTCTGTCTTAACGTTGACTTGTCATTCTCACACCTTGCTCTGCAGAGCATCAGTTAAGTTCAGATGCCTGCAAACCCCTGGAAAGTTCCAGGCAGTGGAAAGACATGGTCAGATGATTTTAGATTGACTGCCTGCAGCCAACACTGTGGAGAAGAGACGGGAGCAAGTGGAGACTGGAAGGAGGGGGACCAGTTAGGAGATTCTCACAATCAGCTGAAGAAGGATTCCAGCTAGGCCCAGGGCAGGGGTTATAGACATGCAAAGGAAATGATGGATTTGACAAATGGCCCTGAGACAAAACTGGTGCGATTAGAAAAACAATTGTATATTGTGGTGAAGGAGAAAGAAAGAGCCGAGATTGGGTCCTAGGTGTATGAGCTGGATGAATTGTTAGGTGATTAGCCCCAAAGGATGTAGGGAACAGGGACATTTAAGAGGAAGGGGGTCAGTGGGAAGATGCTTTGGGATGCACATAAGATTATTTTCGTTGTGCTACTTTGCCGTGTCTCAGGGAGATTTACATGGAGATATTTAGCAGGTATTTGGATAAATGAAGCTAAAATTCTAAGATGAGGTTAGTGTTGAGTATTAGATTTAGGCATCTTCAGCATGAAAGAAAGGGGTCAAAACCATGAACGTAGATGAGATTGCTTAGAGAAATATGGGGAAAGAGAAGGAAGTTAAAAATGGAACTCCGGCTTTCAAGGAGTGAGTGAGCCAGAGGAAAAGAAGGAGTCTGTGAAGGAAAGGAAGAAGAGAGATTGGAGATGAACCAGGAAAACCTAGGACAGAGGCCATAAACTGGGAGCTCTGGGGTCAAACAGGGCTCAACATTTACATACAGGGCAACTGCACATTAAATATTCAGCTTAATTTGAAAAATGGGAATATGAGGACAACTGAATCTGCATGTCCCTGTGGCAGCAGCCGGCTGGAGTTGAGGAGTGACTATCCTCTCGAGGGCAGGCATCCGTGTTCCAGGCTGCCCGAGGCCCCCCTTCTCCATACTGTTTGCCCAAAAAACGTAGGCCAAGATGCCATTATCGTTCTGTTGAAAGCATCTCCAATTTAAAATATAATTGTGCTGTATGAGTAATAAATAAATTTGATGACATTTTTTTTCCAGGGTTTCGCCCTTGAACTCAGTCAACTTTCTTCATTAAGGTTATTATTTGGCTGACTTTTGGGTTTGCAACCCTGGAACAGTACGTTAAAAGCTAAGGAAGTGGAGACTTTAAAGAAATAAGTTGTGTCAAATGAAATAGAGCAGGCCAGTGGGTTGTACCGAAGCCTTGATAGTGTGTTTCTTTCCATTTGGCCACCTGGACTAGACTCCTATTAGTTAGAAACCATTGGAGGTAGAGGGTAAGGGCACCACATTTGATGAGCTTCTGCCATGTGTCACACCCTGCATTAACTATGGCACATATATTACTTCATTTAACACTCACAACATCCCTGGGGTGCAAATAATATATTCTAACTATGTAAAAGAGGAAATAAAAATTCACAGAGGTTAAGTAACCTGGCTAAATATGCACCGCTAATAAGAGACAGAGACTCTGGTCTTTCCATGATATTTTGCTGCCTCCCCAGCAATGGATAAAGTACTTTGGAAAGATGCTACAAGGTGGAAAATTTTTATTTTTTTCTGTCTCTACAAATTTATTTATATTTACACTTTATACAAATTGAATCATATGAAAATTTTGATTGATTTTTAAAAATCAACCTCAATTTCACAATAGTCACTCCAAATGCCAATAAAAAATTCAGATAAAATGAATCTATGATGGTATATCAAGTATAAGAGGCTTAACGAAACAGTCTACGGAGCAGATGTGGCTCAAGTGGTTGGGGGCCTGCCTCCCACGTGGGAGGTCCCAGGTTCAGTTCCCAGTGCCTCCCGGAGAAGCAAAAGCAAACAACAAGCAAAACAAACAAAAAACCTGGGGAAGCCGATGTGGCTCAGTGGTGGGGGGTCGGCTTCCCACATGAGAGGTCATGAGTTCAATCCCCAGTCTCCAGTACCTCAAAAAAAAAAAAAAAAAAAAAAGTCCAACCCTGCTCACGGTATTCTTGATAGTAAACTCACTCAATGATATTTTGTTGAATGAATCAACAGAGTGATACTGTTCTCTCTCTGCTTCTCCAGCACCTTATTAAGTTTTAAACTTTTGCAAAATGTCATTTTACATGGAGCTTATAATGTATTTAAGCATTATTTAATAAAAACTTGAAGTGGGGAAGAAAGAAAAAAATAATGCTAGAGGAAATTTGGTGTCAAAAAGAAGATACATGCTTAAAATTTTTACTTCATTTCCTAAGAAAGGTAGTGGGATTATAGTATTATTGACTCATTTGGCTATCACCAGCTGGGTAAAAATCATGGTCTCAGATAAAAGTGTTCCTGTTGAAAGTGCTCGAATAGACACTCATAATATGTGCTATTGAATCAATAACTATCATACCTCTGCACTTTTAGCTGATTTTTCAATTTCCTAAAGGATTCAGTCATATCCTCAGTTAACCCCAGTTCTTGTATTTTTTGCGAGTTTGCAAACTCAAACCTCAACAAGTCAGTTGGCTTTGTTTTTGATTCAAAGGAGTAGGCTTTATTAAATTTTTCTTTGCATTGTAAGACTAATTAGATTGAAGATTACCATGCAATACAGTAAAATTCCATTACTCCACTCATTCAGAATTTATAATCATTTATGAAGAGGACGGCTGATATGGAGGGAAATCAAAGCGGAAGGATGAGAAACTTCAGTCCTCCCAATACTGTTCTTGGGATCTGCTTTGTGTAGTGTAAAAAGTAACTGCAAATAATCCTTACACATTTCTAAAACCTGCACAAATAGCCTCATCTTCAAACTCTATCTCCCCTATGAACATTAACTGTAGTTTAATGTAGAGGTAAATGTAGTCTTAGACATGACTTCTGAAAGTCTATGTCAGAAACCTAAGAAATTATTTGATCCATCCCAAGCCTTCTGGCAGGTAATTAACCACCAAGCCATTATTTTATATGTACAGATTCAGCAGCTGAGGCTTTAGAGATAGGTACTTGGTTTATATTAATAAAGCTAAATTTCTTTATGGAAACAATGTGACTCTTTCCCTTAAGGTATATGGACTTCATATTTGAGGCAGATTAGTGAGGCCTCAGTGGACAGCAACTTCTTATATTCCAAAAACCCTATGAGTCAACAACATCTGGGGGCAAGCAAGCCAATGCTATAAGATAAAAGTCACAATACATATAATAGTTAGTGTCGATGTTTGGAGACAATGCCAATGTGATCATGAAGAATCTGTCTAACCACAGGGGTGGAGATTATAAGACAGATAGGCAAAAAGATTCAGAGTTTTAGAGGGCAATGGACCCCCAAACATCAAGTCCAATACCTCAACTCAATAGGGAGGAAAACTGAGGCCCGAAGATATTATTTTCCCAAGGACAGATAGAAATGATAGGGCTCAACCAAAATTCAAATCTAGGATTCCTGACTCCAAATCTAGTGCTCTTTTTACAATATTCAAGCTGCCTCTGTCAGAAGAAAATATAATTTTTCTTTCTTCATTCCAAAAAATGACAAGATTATCTGTACAAACATTTTTGAAAAATAAAAGTTACTAATGATGTCACATGAGAGGTTGGCATTATTGTTTTTCATTGTTCTCTATAATGGTAATTAACACATTTGCAGTATTCTAGCTTGTGTTAGACATTTTACCCTCTTGAACATTTGGAGTATTCTCTTTGAATAGATTTAAAACAACAACAACAAAGTTTTGCTTATGGTTCTAAATGCTTCACTGATATAAAATCAAGGCTGGAATAGGCATTTTTAAAAATAAACTTTTCTTCCCCAAGAAGAAATATGACTAGTCACAAATGTCTGAACCTATAAGAAAAGATCAAGTACATTAGAGTCCCTTCCTCTTTCAATAACATCTATGTCTACATATCCCAAAGAAAGATTAAAAGAACTTGGATACATCAAGTTCGCAATTACTTTTTCTTGATTTAAACACTGAAAGTAAATAAAACAGCCCTGTACATCACTCATAGTCAGAGTTAATCCCTCACTTGTGAGTAAGTTACGAATGGTATATTAACTGGAGCAGTAAGCCGTTGGGAAAGATAACCAGACTCAGGTGTATTATGTCACAGGGTCAAGGTTTGTAAAAAGGCACCTTTCCAAAAGCAGACATTTGACCTGGTGCATTGTGTTGTAGGAATAAGTAGTAAATGACATTTTAAAGCAACACAGCAGATCCCCACTGCCTTGTCGATGGAAGTATGCCTTGGAATTGAACATGCATCCAGAATGTGGCTTATTCATACCAGAACCTGAAAGGTATGTTAAGTCAGTGGCTGAAAGACGGAGAACCAGTTTTGCTGATAATGCCAGTGAAAACAGAGAGTAGTGCTCCTTATCCAGGAAGTCCACGACAACAAAACAAAATGAAGTCTTCAACTCACCGTTCCTGTTGTGCCCAAGGAAAGGTGGTTCATCTGTTGGGTCAGGGGGCCCATCATGTTTGCTGGCTGCATGGACATGGGGTGGTCCATTGTTGGTGTAATGACAGCACCCTACAAGTACATACAATGTCCGTCTGAAAACATGTTCCACAAGGAAGGAGATACATATATTTAAAAAAAAAAATAATCACAGTAAATAGTTTTAACATCAGATGTGCTTACTTTTTCCTGAAAAGGCTAAATGCAAACAATTTTGACTTTTGCCACTGCCATTTTGTGCTAGTCTAAACATATGACGTTAGCAACTTCCTTTCCTCTGAGGTGATTTCTCTATAACGTGTCTACAAATGTCTGCCATTTACTCTTCCAATAGTCTAAGCAGAATGATTTACAAGATACGCATCCTCTCACTCATTCAAAACACATACAAACTTCTTTGACTGAAAAAAGTGAATTCTGATGAAGATTATCTAATTTTTCTTGATATTTAATAAGGCTCCTGATTTATGCCATTTATCCATGATTAATATGGGTAATTCTTGATAACCCAATACTGTCTATCAGTAGGGGGAGAACACTGGGCCAGAGGTTTTCTTCACTGGATTTCTTTGAAGGACATACTAAAATCTAAATAGATCTAAAATCCAAAGTATTTTCCTATGTCTTTTTTCCATGTCTTTTCCTCCTAATATTTTGACCTACTTCCATGCCTTGGACATGAGACAATAGAATACTGAGTTCTGTTATATGCCAGTCAAATGCGATGGCTAAAAATTTAAAAACAAAACAAAAGACAAAAAGTCCAGCTTTCTATTAAGTGTTACAAAAGGCACACTTCCAGCATATGCTTCCTGATTTAATGGAACTGTTGGGAACACAAGAAATGATAGGCGTTTTCAAAAACTTCCATTCATATGCAAAGTATCACAAAGGCTAGCCAAGTGCTATCCTTCCCCATTCTCTCTCTACCTTCTTCATTTAACCTATAACTGCCTAACTCAGAGAATGGAACCTTTTTTTTTTTTTTTTAAAGCAAAAGGCATACCCTAGAGTTGGATGGAATCTTTGAGAGCATATAATTCAAATGCTGTCATTTAAAGATGATGATAAAGGCAGAAGCTCATAATATCACAACCCATTTAAATAACTGGTTATAATAAATGATTATGCTATGAGAATAGGCTATTTTTTCCTAAACATTATCTTTTCTCCCCATGTGACCTTTTTCTTTTCACATTAGTAAACATTTTACAGAGATAAAACTAGGACAAATGCATGTAGAGGCAGGATCTCAGTCCCCAAACTAATTACCCGCAAGAAAAGGCTTCCTAAAACACTTTTATTCCAGATGATGAATGATCCAGTCCCGTAAAAATTATCCAAACCAACCTCCTGACTGTATTAGCCAAATATAGGGCTACCACCTTCCCTACAGGCTCACCCCTATTCAATATTGAGGGAGAAGAGAAATTGCAAGTCAAATAGCTGGAAATGCTTGATTTACAGAGCCAGTTTTTTTTTTTTTTTTTTTTTTTTTAAAGACATCTGGACTTTTGAGCTAGAATCAAACAGAAAACATATAAATTATTTTATAGGTCTGTAGTTTCTAAATACACGTGAACTTGTGCTCTTTGAATTTGTGATGCTTCTGTGAATTGCCATTCATCAGGATGATTCCTAAATGAGAGGCGTGATAAGATAAGCTTTTACTTAATGATAATTCAGAGACAGATTACTTTGTTCCTGTTGTCTGAATCTCTTTAATAAAAGCATCTTCATAGGTTTTTAGTTTATTACTATTATTTTTAACTTCACTGGTTTTCATTCCAGATATTTGTTGGGTCAGACCAGAAATAAACACTTTAATAAGAACTGGGGTTCAAATTACCTGGACATAAACTATAGGATAACCTCACAGTTCAGAATGGAGTCCTGAATCCATAGTTTTTTCAACCGAAAAGCAGCACACTTGCAACATTCTAATCCTTAGCAGGTGTAAAACTCCAGCACTATTCTTGAACTTGAGACTTAGGCTATTTTAAGATATGTGCCCCTAGAGATTCCAATATGTGATTCCTGTCACAACCAGGAAAACCCTCAATGCTAATCAGTCTGTTCTGGCCACCTGAAGGATTGGTTGTCATAAATCAGAGATGAAGATCAGATTCCGTGTGGTAAGGACACTTTCTTCTCAATGCTCTGGAAGTGGGTCTCCTTCCCCAGAGGTCCCATGGTAGTCTTTGGGAAGCAATATGCAAATAAGAAGCACGAGCATGTGACACCCATGCATGATAAGAATAAAAAGATCTGAAAAGATCTAAAAAGATCAAGTGCCTGCACCTTGCAATAATTTAGGAAGGATTGCCTGGTCTCTTAGAAAATAGTTTCACAGAAAGCAGGATTTGGGGACTCAGCTTGAGTACAGATGCCACAGAGTGAGTACTCCTTCTGCATGTAAATCAGAAACCTAAACATCAAAGGGGTGAATGGAAAGGGGTTGGCCATAATTTGGAATTGTAAATGGCAGCACCAGGCACAGAGTGTTAACAACCTAAGACAAACATTTCTTTCCTAAGCAGAACCAGTTATTGCAAATAAATGAACGATGAAAGAAGGATCCTATGGAGAGAACCATGTAAGAACATACTTTCTTTTTTATAGTCAGTAAAAATTTCAATAAATAAAGATTCCCACAAATTATTAGAACATAAAATCTCTTCATGGTTTCAAGGGATGGAAGACATTTGCAATCAGGGAGTGTGCTGGAAGTAACAAATAGGAATCACTTGGAGAAACGAATTTTCTTTTTGATACTTTATTTGGGACAAACAACTTAGAGAGTTGGAAGTGATGGTTACCTAGAACAAAGAAGGATGTTTTCCAGACAAGACACATTGGTCATCAAAGTTTACAGAATCTCCTTTGGATTGGGTAGGACAAAATAAAATTTAAAATAAAGAATAACCTTCTGATTATTAAGGCAAAACCAGCTTCCTCAACCATAATCGTACATCATTAAATACACTGTCAAATCCATTCCTACCCAATGCATTTAAGCAACAGACTGAAGAGCGTTTTGCATCAGATGTTGCCAAAGCTTTAAGGGTAATTTCATTTACTTGAAACGTATAGAACGTGCAGTTTGACAGAGTTCACTTGGCAAACGGCAAAGCATAAGGAAACAGATTTTTCATTTTAGCATCTCTGGATGTCTGGGTTTGCTTAATGTTTAAGCTGCAAAGAAAAATACTGTAACATGCTGTAATTCCACTAAAAAGCACTCTGGCCAAACATCTGCTGAGGACGGCTGACCCATTTTAACTACTGCTTCTGCAGAACAAAGCTGCTCATGCTAGAGAGATATAGGGAGGTTCTGGCCGCCCCAGCTCTGAAATAAACAATTTCAATAGCAATTTGGGTAAAGTTTCCAAAGATCAGAATGTGGGGAATAAACATATCTGATCTAAGGCAGGAAAAACATCTGCATTGTTAACCTTCTGCCAATATTTGAAAGAAATTTTTGCGTTGTTAACCTTCTGCCAATATATGAAAGAAATTTTAAGTCTTTGAGGCTTCGTCAATATTTTACTTTCCCAAATGAAATATAAAAGCACTGGCAAAATCAAGGAAGACAGGCTCAGGCTGTTTCCCATCCAGAGTGCCAGAGCTGGCATAAAACATGTTTTAGGGAGCGGATGTGGCTCAAGTGGTTGAGTGCCTGCTTCCCACATGGGAGGTCCTGGGTTTGATCCCTGGTGCCTCCTAAAAAGAAAACAAAAAGCAAACAACAAGCAGACAAATGAAAAAACCAACTCAGGGGAGCCGATGTGGCTCAGTGGTTGAGCACCGGCTTCCCACGTACGAGACCCTGGGTTCAACTCCCAGCCCTGGTACCTAAAAAAACAAACAAACAAAAAACAACAACCTGTTTTAATGCCAGAATACGGACGCCATGAGATGAAATTACTTGTCTTAACACCATATTCCCATGGCTGTCAGCATTTAAGGCCAGTGCCGCTGCGAGTATGAGCTGTAGATCACCCACAGCACTGGGCCCAGAATCCTAATCTCTGGGGTTTGCGCCTGAGCATCTGCATTTTACCTGGCTTTCCAGGTGATTCTGAGGTGCACTAAAGTTTGAGAAGTGTGCTCTGTCTACAAATGACCATTGCATAAGCTAGTGTTAAAACTCCTAGATGCAAACAATTGGTTTTATTTGTTTATACTGTTTTTCAATTATTTGTTTTAAAGCAGTCTAGTCCAAAGGCATGGGCTTTTATGTAATAAATATATTATATCCTGCTAAAAAACACAGAGAGGGCAAGCCTACATTTGTGCTGCACTGAATTAGAGGGGTGATCTGAATAATTCTGGCCCGCGCATGATCGCCTGACTGACTTTCATATGCTAAGTTTGGCTTGTATCACACATTTGATAAGCCTTCGTATTTGGAATCATATTTTGAAGTCATAGGGATATAAAAATAAAAGGTAAGAAAATTATTTGGATGCCATAAGGGAAAATAAGAAAAAAGAAACACCACCTTTTCATTCCCCTCTTTGTCAGATGCATCAGATTAAAATGTTCATGACCCAGGGAAGTGGATGTGTCTCAAGTGGTTGGGCTCCCGCCTACCATTAGGGAAGCCCTGAGTTTGGGTCCCAGGGCCTCCTGGTAAGCTGGCCCGTGCCCATGGAGAGCTGACGGCCCATGCCCGTGGAGAGCTGGCGCAGCAAGATGACGCAACAAAGGGGAGACAAGCAGACACAGAGTAAACGCGCAGCAAATGGTCAGAGAAAAGCAGACAGCGAGCACAAGCAGTGGAGGAGGGGAGGAGTGAATTAATAAATAAAATAAAAAGTAAATCTTTAAAAGAGAAAAAATGTTCCTGACCCACATTATACTATTTTCTTACAGTGCTTTATTCAAAACGACAGCACTTTCATAGTAATCATTAAATATAACTTTCAAAAATGTGGTCTAAGGCCATTTTGTTTTCTTTCTCATCTGTATGTTTTCTGCCTCTTTGCCAGTTCTTAGTATTTCTAGGATAAATATCTCTTTGCTTTTGTGTACACGAAACTATTTTCAACACATGTAAAATGAAGTGCAGAGAACACTATGAGCTTATAAGTCAACCACTTAGCATAAATAATAGCAAGGATGATTTCATATATGCATGGCAAAAAGGTATTTCATTTGATTGGAGGAAACAGCCATCCACATACAGTGCTGCCCAATGTTGGTATGCAACTTCCTTGTCACGTGGCACACCTTGAGACAAATTGGATCATCTGAACGGGGCACTTGCCACCTGACGCCAGTGTTTAACCTTTTTCATTTGTTGATCAGCAAGTTTTGAGGGGTGGGTGGGAAGTAGGGCAGAAATGAGATGGCCTGCAAGAGAAAAAGAGAAGCAGGAAAGGTCTCCCAACCCTGGAAACACTTGTTAATCCTCAGCAAACTGGATAATTGGCCCACCAACTTGGAAGGTGGAACCTGCCTTTTTAAAAATTATGTCGGAAATCCAGGAAGCTCTGGCAAATGTAGTAGATATGATTTCAATTCAGCAAGCATTTTGGAATGATTTTTGACAAAGGCTGAAGGTAGGGAGAACTGATAATAACCTTGATAAGCCGGAGCCACATTGCTCCTTCGACTCACTCCATTTTAGCACTTAATCCCTTTCTTGACTATTATTCTCTAATTGTTTCTTTCAAGATTATACCTTCCAGGAAGGTGAAGATTATGTTTAGGTATGTTTGTAATTCTTATAAATAGGAATTGCGTGCAGTAGGCACTGAAAACATTCTTTGTCAATATTCTCTATCAGTACCACGAATCACTGGGCTAAATTAAGAATGGTTGGACACAGGGCAGATTGCGGCGACTGTGCCGATATGGTCCCCACGTAGCTAAGCGCAGTCTCTTAACCATTCTGGTGAAAATGATGAGGTGAACTGGGACAGGCTACATCTTCAACCCCAAGAGAAGCCAACTATGAGAGAAACTGACTCTTTTGCCTTATGACCCAGTCGTGAACAAAAAAAGAAAAAAATACGTTCCATCTGAACAATGGTCTGAAAATGAATTTGATTCACAAATGAGAAGACTGGAGGGCTGGGATACTGATTCAGAAATCCTGCAGTGTGTAATGATAAAAGAGGAAATGGCATGGAATCACTGCCTCCTGTGATTTGAAGGCCACAGTGAAAGGGAAACAATGCGGTGAAAGGCAGTTCTTCTTATTAGGACATATATCGTTGCATCACATTTATTTATTTTTCTGGATATTTTTATAGCCCTTAATAAAAAAATATGAAAAAGAAAGAGAGAATGGTTAACATCTACCAACAATCCTGATTTGGGTTGTTAACTCCATAAGGGCAGATATCATGTCTGTTTTGATCACCACTGTTTACCTACAGCATATAGAGTACTGTCAACAGTGAGAGGCATGGAACATATGCTTCATAAATGTTGGTTGGAAGAATGATAAAATGTCACTAGGAAGGCTATTTCGAGATTACTAGTCAAAATGGAAACATCCTATAATTTTGAGAAAGCTTGTTCGCTCACGGAGTTTAGTTTTAAAACCATGGTTACACGGCTCATGGCTCACCCCTATGTGCATTAATTAATCTTATTCTTTAGGATGAGATCTGAAATTCACTTGCTGTAAAAAGTTCCACAAATGCTACCATTGTAGATCTATGGAAATCACTGAACCAAAAAGTATTTGTGTGTGTTCATATACCAGCAGTTCTCAACTGGGGGTGATTTTGTGATGTCTGGAGGGGACAGGTGACAATGCATGGAGGTATTTTTGAAAGTCACAGCTGGGGAAGAGGTGCTACTGGAGCCAGTGGGTGGAGGCCAGGGACACCGCTAACCATCATGCAATGCACAAGGCAGCCCCCACAACCAAGAATTGTCCAGCCCCGAATGTCATCAGTGCGGAGGTTCAGGAACCCTGGCATAGACATACATATATTCATAAGCTCCCTTTACGCAAAACGAGAAAGAATTCGAAACTGCAGTAATTGGGAAATAGCACAAAGCATTTATTCACTCCGCTCTGC